>JAMQGT020008384.1:0-65612 GCA_024447675.2 Pterophyllum scalare
CAGCAATACGTCGTCAAGAGCTAAACATAACATCACCATGTATTGCTAATACTTTTGGCAATATAGTGTATTTCAGCATGCAGAGTGGAATAGCCAGGGATTGAACCTATGACATTCCAATTAGTAGATGCCCCACTATTTAAAAAAAATAGAGTAAATTTGATTTTCACAGTTTTTTAAAGCTTTAATACAAAAATAATCATTCAGTTGGTTTCTGAAAATCTGTGGATGGCACAAAGTATAAAGTAAAAAGTAAAATGCACAGGAAGAAAAACACAAGCGGGTATTTTTCAGTTTCACAACAAGCAACATCAAGCTGTCCAGTTTCTATCATCGCATTCAAAATACAGACTTAATGTAGAGTTGTCAGTCAGCGAGGACTGAGTTGATTGTAAGAACCTTAAAGATGTTTATAGGACAACTTTAAGCTAAAAGGTTAATTTGCTCATGTTTTATAGAATTATTTTCAGTACGCCATTTTTGTTGTGACAGTGTAGAAGCTGTTCCCTAATGATTTGCTCATAGTGCAGATGAGTTTATTCTAAAAAACAGGACTGCACCGTTTGCACATTTGCTGCTTTGAACTTGTGCTACCTTACTACTTGAATCATTCTTAAGACTGAGCTTGCATTTTTATCTTCCCACTGGAACATACACCTGTTGTGCTTTCTTACAGACCAACTGATAATCCTCAGACTAAAATTAGACCAGTGCAGTGTGCTGCTTACCGACTATTTGCATATAAAATTTGTCCTGTGTTTGTTGCATGTGCATGTCCAGCTCATTCTAAGTGAAGGAGAAACACACACACACACACACACACACACACACACACACACACACACACACACACACACACACACACACACGCACACACACACACACGGTGTGTTTCCATGGGGACCAAGCAGCCACTCTTCTTTTCAATAGCGCGTGAGTGAGTCGAGGTAGACGTCTATTGTGTTGTGCGTGTTTGGGGGGTCAGGGTGGTGTTTCGAGAGGGGTTAGGGGGAGCACTATTAAACAACACACTAGACAGATGAAAGCACTGCACATCCTTAAACCTAATCATAATTTAGTCATCAGCAGAAGATGGTATGCTCGAAATAAAGAAAAGAAAATAGGCAAGACTGACAGACGAGAGAGAGAGACCAGAGTCCATAAGTCAAGGGAAAGGAGATGTGAGATTGCTCTTAGATGGAAAATGATGGCGCATCGTGGACAGAGACGGTCTTATTCCTAAAGATGATGCTTAATTGTTGCATCAGTCCCCATATTCAGCCACAAGCACTTAGCCTAAAAGGATTTCTAAAGCTCAGATGCACAGCAGCAAAGACAGAGAACCAACAATACTTAAACTTCCATTTGTGAAATGTAAATTTATTAAAATTATTATTATTATTAGTGATGCAAATGGAATTACAACAACCAAATGGAAACGTGGACAAAGCTGAAGAGCGTTATACTTCTGTGCTCTTTTAAAGCGGAAAATGATCTGTCCATAAAGAGGTTTCAAGAACAAAATGTCAAAAACTTGGATAAGATCATAAGATGGAGTCTTTCTGAATTTTAATTTCTAGAATTAACAATTTCTAATAAACATAATAGTAAAACGTGAAACTTTCTGCAGAGAGCCACATAGTGGAGCACGGCCCTCCTCTTCATCAGAGAGCATGGGATGGTAGCCTCTGATAATTATCTCTATGTGCTAATTTTTTTTTCAGTATATTTATCAAAACACTGAAAAACACTGACACAACATTATTCTGAACAAATGCCTTCTGTCCATAAGAGAGTTTAATGGTAACTGCAGCCGTGCTAAATATTTCTGATCCTGGTTGCTTTGCGTCATTGTATATTTTGCACATAACTGAGTGTGAGCCCAGTAAGAATATCTAATATAATTTACCTGCATTTATATTAAACTTTACTAATCCTGCTGACCACTCAAAGAACTTTAGAGTGTAAGTCACATTTCAACCATAGCTGTTTATTCCATACACATCAGTCTAGAACCACCGATTAACACGCATGTCTTTGGACTGTGGGAGGAAACCAGAACACCCAGAGGAAACCTGCCATTCCCCCACCCCGGCCCTCCTACCCATCCAGAAACAAGTAACTTCCTGCTCTGCGTTTTAATGAAAGTGTGCATACTGAAGATTTTTGATGAAAGATTTTAGATGGACTGTGAAGGCTACAGATAAATCCTTATTTAATGTTCAGAGTTACCTGTAGATACACACGATGAAATTCAGAACAAAGGCATAAACTCAACTTGAAGATTCTGACGCTCTCCAGAATAAATGGCTTTCACATTTAAACTGGAATTTGTAATTTGAACACTAAAACTTGCAGTGTATTAATCTGATGGGGGAGAATTGAGAGAATAAGTTCCTGGGGAGAAAACCCATGTAAATCCTCCCACGAGGTAAAACAAACCAGAAATTCTGTAAAACCTTTTGGTGAAAAACTTGCTGAAATTTGTATTGTTATAGAAGCAGAAAAGTGACAGACAAAAGCAAATATGGTTGATAGAATCGCTTGATTGCTAATGCAAATTTATATATAGTATATATATTTTTTTGCAAACATTTAATTTGTAATGTGGCATTAGGTTTTAACCATTAATTGCTGCTGACCTGGTGTGACCAAGGT
This sequence comes from Pterophyllum scalare, assembly GCA_024447675.2. Classification (NCBI taxonomy): domain Eukaryota; kingdom Metazoa; phylum Chordata; class Actinopteri; order Cichliformes; family Cichlidae; genus Pterophyllum; species Pterophyllum scalare. The sequence goes on from JAMQGT020008384.1 coordinate 2,659, forward strand.
TAGTGCCAAAGTTAATTAATAGAAGTAATCCTGTTAACAAGCGTAAGGGAACAAGGGAAAGCATTCTACCTTGATTTGTTTATAATTTACAGTGGGTACGGAAAGTATTCAGACCCCTTTAAATTTTTCACTCTTTGTTTCATTGCAGCCATTTGCTAAAATCAAAAAAGTTCCTTTTATTTCTCATTAATGTACACTCAGCACCCCATCTTGACAGAAAATTTTTTGCAAATTTATTAAAAAAGAAAAACTAAAATATCACATGGTCATAAGTATTCAGACCCTTTCTCAGTATTGAATAGAAGCACCCTTTTGAGCTAGTACAGACATGAGTTTTCCACACCTGGATTTGAGGATCCTCTGCCATTCTTCCTTGCAGATCCTCTCCAGCTCCGTCGGGTTGGATGGTGAATGTTGGTGGACAGCCATTTTCAGGTCTCTCCAGAGATGCTCAGTTGTGTTTAGGTCAGGGCTCTGGCTGGGCCAGTCAAGAATGGTCACAGAGTTGTTCTGAAGCCACTCCTTTGTTATTTTAGCTGTGTGCTTAGGGTCACTGTCTTGTTGGAAGGTGAACCTTTGGCCCAGTCTGAGGTCCTGAGCACTCTGGAAGAGGTTTTCTTCCAGGATATCTCTGTACCAGGGTTATAATAGTTTGGGATTTTACATTATAGTTTAGTTTTAGTTAGTTTTTACTTTTTTTTCTCTAATTCAGTTAGTTTATTTAGTTTTCAGAGTGGTTTTGCTCATTTTTATTAATTTTTTATTTTGGGTTTTATGCTCAGTTTTAGTTAGTTTCAGTATTATTTTTAGTATTTTCATACTTAACCCTTTAAAGACACCCTTTAAAGAAATATATTCAACAACCAACTGTTCACAAGACAGCAGCACTACATGCTAAATGTGTGTAACATTAGGGACACAGATGAACATCAACAGGGAGAAACAAAGACAAATCTCCAGTGTCAGTGCAGTAGATTAACAACATCTACATGTGGTGTTCAACAAAAAACTCTTTGAAGGAGTCAGAGCTTAAATCCAGCTGCATCCTGATGTTCTCCACCTGAAGCTGCTTCTGTTTTGGAGCTAGCTTGGTTAGATACTCCTAATTAGACTTGCAGGGTCTTTGCGTCCTCTGTACACAACCTACGGAAGTGGCCAACATCATGTCCACATTTATGCATGTGTAGCTGGATTGTGTGTTAATTACCTTGCGGTTGTGTGCTGGTGTTTTTTGGTCCTCGCTCTTTGTGCTCAGTTTTTTGGCTGCAAACATATTTGTCCCTGTTTTTTCACTTTCTTCATTCCCTCACATCCATTCTGATAGTTTCAGCAGTCTCCCTCCAGGAATTTGCTGACATTTGTGAGTCCTTATATTGACACTTTGATTATTATGATATAAAGTAGCCGGAAACGCACAAGGACTAAACAGGTTAATCACAACGATGCGGGCTGCGTGCACGTCAGGTTACCTCGTAGGATCAGAGCGGTTTCTGTAGCTGCCCTGTTTGCGCTTTTCAGGTGGATGTTGATGTTCTTTGATGTTGGCATTTTTTCCTGACTGAGCAGTGTTCCCCACATTTTTCATCACCCACAACAACACACTCGCTGCTATCTGTGCTGTCCTAGTAAAATAACTCCAAATGGGACTCTGCTGCTTTCTCTGCAGACCGCTGCCATTACCGCGTGCACATGCACACACACGCACACAGTGGCCCGATGGTGCTCTGAGCTTAAACTCGGAGAGCAGAAAAAAAATTTTCACATCAATCCACAAGACTTTAAAAAATGACAATATCTATAATTTCAGTTCGTTTTAGTTAGTTTTGTAAACTCACAATTCAGTTTTAGTTAGTTATCGTTTTTTTCCTTTTAATTTAGTTTTTATTTATTTCAGTTAATGACAATGTTTTTTCAGTTTCAGTTTTCGTTATTTCGTTCATTTTTGTTAACTATAATAACCCTGCTCTGTACTTGGCTGCATTCATCTTTCCTTCAGTTGCAACCAGTCGTCCTGTCCCTGCAGCTGAAAAACACCCCCTTAGCATGATGCTGCCACCACCATGTTTCACTGCTGGGATTGTATTGGGCAGGTGATGAGCAGTGCCTGGTTTTCTCCACACATACCGCTTAGAATTAACGCCAAAAAGTTCAATCTTCGTTTCATCAGACCAGAGAATCTTATCTCTCATAGTCTGGGAGTCCTTCATTTGGAGGAGAGGCTTCTGTCGGGCCACTCTGCCATAAAGCCCCGACTGGTGGAGGGCTGCAGTGATAGTTGACTTTGTGTAACTTTCTCCCATCTCCCTACTGTATCTTCACAGCAAAGGGTCTGAATACTTATGACCATGTGATTTTTCAGTTTTTCTGTTTTAATAAATTTGCAAAAATTTCTACATTTCTGTTTTTTCTGTCAAGATGGGGTGCTGAGTGTACATTAATGAGAAATAAAAGGAACTTTTTTGATTTTAGCAAATGGCTGCAATGAAACAAAGAGTGAAAATTTTAAAGGGGTCTGAATACTTTCTGTACCCACTGTATTAGAAACGGCTATATAGATATTTTTGAAAAATGCTAAAAAAAAAAAATCATTTTTAGCATATATCTGCTAATTTTAATAAAGTGACCAATGAAAATGCAGGAACACAATGAATCTATTGCTGGGTTCTTTCCTCATGACACCCATGTGATCAGTGCTCAACCTTTACATATTTCATACTGTCTATGATTTATTGTTTGCCTTTATTTCAAAATAAGAGCCCATTCTTAGTCAAGGTAATCTGATCCAGGATGAACAAATTAATGCTTAGCCAGTGTTCAAAGAACTACAATAACTTATTTCAGCCTGATAACTGCATGTTAACCATGTTTGAAATGCAAAAGTAAATTCTGCCCTTTGTCATCACCACTCCCTGGCTCCATGTTTGATGCAGTTCAGTTTGTGATAAACATAACATCAAATTAACGTCCAATTAACTACTCAAGTAATTCCAACTCAATTTAGGCATGTCCTTGAATGAAGAAGAGCCTTGAGAAACAGAAGTGGCATTGATATTTCAGTTTGTATTGTATAGTATTGAAACTATTACAACTTCACAGATTGAAATATATTTAACAACCACAAATTGTTTTCACCCAAAGGTCCCTGCATCTTTGTGCGGTCATCGGTCTGTCATTCTCGAAGCCTGCCTATCTTTGTGTAGTACATGCCATTAGTTTTCCTACAGCCAGAGTGCGAGTTATGCATTCAAAAAATATACATGAAACTACATGTCAATGATTTTTGAAACTGACAATATTGATTCAGTGTGTCTTTAATAAAGCACCTTGTGTTGGCCCCATACATCTTTTCAGCCCCTGTGAAACAGGTTGGAGGAGAATTACTGTGTTTCTCTCTGTTGGACTGACACTTTGGGTGCTGGGTCAGCTTCAAGCACCCCATTAGCTGGAAACTATTCTCCACCTCTTCTTTGTCCTGCTCTTTTTGGTCCTTTCCCCATCTTGGTCAGATTTGTCTGTGTAGACGCATGTCGTGAACCTTTCTTTGTGAGACTAAGTAAATGCACTACCTTCTGCTACCAAGCATGGTATTGATCACACCTATTATGGATTTTTATCCCATTTCATGATAATGAAAATAATGGAAGTGCCCCGTGTGCAGCAGAATTGGTTTAATGCAGAACGCGTCACTGAAAGACAGAGAATGGCTGTCAGGAAAGTCTAAAAAGCCTGCAGAAGATATTAAAGAAGGAATTTTATGTAACTTTTGTGTAAAAAGATGCCAAGTAACAAAAGCAACTCCAATATTTCATGATGAGAATGATTATGATAACAATTATTACCATGGTTATTTCATTTTCAGTATCTTTTTCTTTCAGTTGCTCACTTTAGGGGTCACCACAAATCATCTGCCTCCGTCTCACCCTGTCCCTATCATCCTCTGTCACACCAACCCCTGCATGTCCTCCTTCACTACATCCCTGAATCATCTCTGTGGTCTTCCTCTTTTCCTCCTGCCTGGCAGCTCCCTATTCAACATCCTTTGTCCAGTATATCCACTTTCCCTTCTCTGCACATGTCCAAACCATTTGTCTTCAAACTGCTCAACCTGAGCTGTCCCTCTGATGTATTCATTTCTAATCTTGTCCATCCTGGTCACTCCCAGTGAAAACCTGAGCATCTTCAGCTTTCTCCTGTCCTTTTGTCAGTGCTAAACCATACATTACAGCAGGTCTCGCTACCATCGTGTAAACCTTCCCTTTCATTCTTCTTTCACAAATGAACCCTGACACTCATCTCCACCCTTTCCACCCTGCCAGCACTCTCTTCTTCACCTCTCTTGTGCACTGTCCATTGCTTTGGAGGGTTGACTCCAGGTACATAAACTCATCTACCTTCATGCTACATCTACGCCTTGCAGCGTCAGTGTTACACCTGTCTTCCTCACATTCACATACGTGTATTCTGTCTTGCTTCTACTTACTTTCATTCCTCTTCTCTCCAGAGCATACCTCCACCTCTCCAGGCTCACTTTGGATCACACACTTCTTCCCCCTCTCCTCTTGTTTTGTCTTCAGCCAACAGTACCACTGGCACCCTGTTGACCAACAGCACTGGGGGTGGTCCTTGGTAACACATGCCCTGACTGATCCAGTACAGAAATCTGATTCTTGATCTGCATGTTTTAGTTTTGCAAAGATTTTGTATCATATGTCCTTCCTGACACAGCCCTCCTCATTTATCCGAGCTTGGGATCAGCAATAGGCTTGTGGCACCCCCATTGCTGGGTTGTTTTTGTTTTGTTTTTTAATTTTCAGTATCTTTTAAAAATATTTATTTGCTTTTTTGTTTTCTTTGTTCTGTGGTTGATATGTTCTGGTTAAATAAATGTTTGGCAAAGGGGAAACCAGTGTGTATATCTAGGCTGTAGGTTACTGTTTTATAATTGGTGAATTTAATAACTGAATTATATTATGTAAATGTTTAATAGTCAAAAACTGATTAAAACCTTGTTGGACAATATCCTTTGTTTTCTGGTTATTGTCGCTGATGAAAGTCCAAATTGGAACTACATCAGGGTGCTTCCCATTTATCAGCGTCAACTGGTGTATGAAAACACCAGCCTTTGGTTCCAAATTGTGTGAGGCAGCTTGGAGCCCTTTATAATTGCTTGCAGTTGTTGTTGTAGCATTTGCTTTTATTATTTCCCTTACTATGCAGAGGGTTTTTGTTGTTGTTGTTGTTTGTTTGTTTTTTCCAGGGGTTAAATAAATGACAAAAGGAACAGAACCATGTAACACTTCTTTCAGTAAATATTCTTTTGGGTTTAAGTTCCATATTATAATTTTTTGAAGGTACTGATATTTTTTTATTTATTTGTTTTTTGTTTATATTTTATTTTCATGAATTAATTACATTGTGTTAATTGTATGTATGTATGGTGCATACAATGTACAGTCAAACATTACACGGAACCTTTATCCCACTAACCTCAGTTCCACCCAGAGGAGCGTTTCGTTGACGGACTGTCAGATGACATAATGGTAAACACACTAAGGTGAGTGGAGATTTATGTTTCATAGCTTTTGCGGGGCACCAGTTTCAATATCTGACAACACCAGTATAGCACCAGTGACATGCGATGGTTCACATTTGAAGACGTGAACAGTTTTATCTCGTATTAAAATGACAGTGATCAAGGATGGAGAGAGGCTAGCGTTAGCTGCGAGCTAACTAGCCCCGGCTCACATCACTTTAGCTGGGGATAAACACGGCCTTTTTCAGGCAGCTTTCACAGCGCTCCATCGACTTCATACATCCATTTATTTCAACTGTATTTAGATGATGAACTAGATGAATTAACGAGCTAATGCGTTTAAGTGAACGCAGATGTCTGACCGTGGCTTCACCTTTGTCAGTGTTTCCAGCTGAGATGCTGACTGTGTGTTTGTGGATGAAGCAGCAGCAGTGCTTAGGGTTGAATCCGATAGGCTGTCATCTCTAGCTGCTATCCCAGTTAAACCTCGGGAAAATTATTGGGCAAAGTTGCCTAGAAATATGAGCTAAATAGCATTAGAGGTGAGAAGGATCAGTGATGCTTTCAGGTATCTATGCAAGGTTTATGTTTTCTTGTTTTTTAATGAAAAAGTTACAAAATGTGGTGTGTTCAAGTCTGTCATTCAGACTGTAAAAATGGAGCTCGGGGTTATAGGAGTCCTGTATAAAACATCCAGAAGCCCGGGATAATAAGTGATTACAAATAAAGTTTAACTCTGCAATAAACCAGTAATTTACACAGGATTCTTCACTTCTGTAATACAATTGTAAATTCCAAAATCTGCAGCTTCAGTCTAAATAGAAGCTCAGTATGGCATTGGAAGATATGGAAATTTAACTGTTTGCCTGTTTAAAACACAATTTTCATTTTTGTTTCAATGCAAATGGCTTTGCATATTCACAGCAGTTTCAGTTTTCATGAGGTCTTCATCTGGAGATGGTCCAACAGTCTTAAAGGAGTAGCCACATAGACTGCTTTCTCCAGTGTAACTTATCCCAAACCTCCTCAGCTGGGTTGAGGTCAGGTGATTGTTGAGGTGAGGTCGTGTGCTGCAGCACTCCATCAATTTGCATCTTGGTCAGACAGCCCTTACAGAGGCTCGAGGGGTATTTTGGATTATCATACTTCTGAAAAGCACACAGGTGTTCCCCACTGAGCTCAGTTCTGATGAGATGTTGAGTCACCGCAGAATTATGTTACTGTGCTAGTTATGTGTTGCCTTGACTTCAGAAGAAGTCTCCCAACAGTATCACCACTACAGCGGTTCCACCATTAAAGCTCCTCCTCTGTGTTTTGTGGTGGGAGCTACACTTGCAAATACCAGTCATTAACTTTCACTGGGTCTCACAAAATTAAAAGCCATTTAATTTACATATGACAACCTCATGAATAGAGCCCAGCTAGTATAGGATTTTAAAGACTGATACCGATATTTGGTCATTTAAAAATCCAATGTATCAACAGATTTTCAGGTATCTATGCAAGGTTTATGTTTTTATTTGTTCTGTGTGTGAGTCCTTACTAAGATAATATGATGATGCAGATTAAAAATACTCTTTTTAAAAAAAATAATTGTCATAGGTAGCTCAGATCAGCTAGATTGTTTTGTTTGTGGCGTTCCAAATACGTGTTGCCAACAGGGAAGTTGCAGAATGCCCTCTGGTGGACAAACTATGCAATTTTAGCACTGATAACATGGTTGAAGGGTGTCTGATAAATCAGCATACAGCTAATGTTGCAGTCTAAAGTTCTTGCTTTGTTTTATTTTATGACTGATAAATGATGGTTTTTACTTTTTGCTTTCTTGGCTGTTGCACCGAGTTGACTGTATGAGTTTGTCAGCATGTGTGAGTCAACAGGAGTTCAGAGGGAAATTTGATGAGTAACCAACATTGATGACAATACAGTATTAGCTCAGAGCTATATATGCAAGGTGATGATGTCATGGTAAATGTGTTCATATGAGATGAAACCTAGTGTTAAAATAAAAGTAAATTACAAACAGGTACACAGCAACAAGTGATTTTTACATTTTACAAAAATGTCCCAGCTTTTTTTGAAATGGGTTTGTAATTTGGAAAAAGTGTATCAGAACAGAGCAAAAATTAAAATTCAGCTTTTTGGCAGGCACCTAAACAGAATTACTCTGTAGGAATCACAGAGTAGCTCATAATACTACCACCATACAGTGGCATCACCATCATGTGTATATATAGGATTTTTAAGGCCGATACTGATACAAATCTTGGGCAATTTAAAAGTTCAATATTCTGATAAATCAGCCCATATTTTTTTCTTTCAAATACACAAACAGTTTTTCCTAATATTTTTTATGTGTAGTTACTTATTGACTCTTTACATTCTGCCTGGCTTTGCTCAAATCAGCTGGTTGTTGCGTTTGTGGCATTCCAAACGTGTTGCCAACAGGGATGTTGCTGAGTGCCCTCTGATGGACAAACTAGGCAATGTCAACACTCATAACATGTTGGAATGGTGTCTCTCCCATAATTTCTCTACTTTTTAAATGTTCATTTATCTGCAGGTATAAATGCTAATACTGATAGATCGGCAAATAACTGATATCACCACGCTAATATATCAGTCTGACTCAATTTTTGAGCTTTCTGAGTATAGCTCCTTTGCTGACCAACTTTTTTCTCTTCGTCACTGAAAGTTGGTTAACCTTGTTCACCTGGCCATTGCATGTAGTCTTAAAATAGTGACTTTGGAAAATTAAAATGAGTTGGGTAATCTGTGGATGCTTTATTAAAAATATGAAGTGTGTTGATCATTGCATCGCAACCAATATGATATATCATGATTTTGATATATGCCCCACAACTTAAGGCAAAATGACACATATTTATTAAAGCTTTTTTTTTAACTTATGTTTCTTGTTTTCTTTGTGTCCGTATTTATTTCTTTTAACTTGTGACAATTACATGGAAGATAGATTTTGAATGGTAACATTTAAATCAAATTGCATTGTGAATAACAATAATAAAGAAAATGAAAAGTACAGGGGTCAGCTGTTTCTGTGCAATGTTAGTACTATTTACCATCAGCAAATGTTCTACAACTATGCGGTAGTTAACTGTATAGTCTAGTTTATAGATGCTAAATGTAATAAATCCCACATAGAAATGCAAAAAAAAAAATCACTCTAATACCCACTATAATGCCTTTTTTATTGTCAACAAATTGCTACATGAAAATGAGTTGCAGTGATGTCATGGCCATTAAATAATTCATAAGTGGACAAAAGTAAAAGAGGCTGAGCTGTGGAGGAGGGGAAAAATCAATGAGAGTGAGAGAGCACAAACGAGGAAGAAAGAAGTGTGTCTATATTGAGGGAGAGAGACAGAGGAGTGGAGACAATCAGAAGAGACAGGCAGTCAAGCAGATGGATGGGAACCCCACCCAGGCCTGTTTCCTCTCTGTCTGCTCACTCCAGTGATAAGCTGCTGAGGAGGAAGTCAAGTATTACTCCAATATGAGGGATGATGATTGTTTCTGTTTGCTGAGAAGGAATCTGAAGGTTTTTTTGGTCTAAGTGTGATGAAGATCCTGCAGGTGGGTATGTTGATACTTAAACTTCAAGTAGAGGCTTCATTATCCTGTTGCCTAATTTTAGTATTGACAGAAGCTCTGTTTCAATTTCACAAAAGCAACTGGAATGAGAAGCAGCTTTTCTTACTGTCAGCTGCCTTTCCATTCTTTGTGTTTATTTTGCATGCTTCCTCTTATGACTTCCTCTTTCTTTCTTTCCTTCTGTTACAGTGCAGCCACAAATGCCCTCCATCTGATACTCTTAAGAGTCACCTGATTGGCCAAAAGAGTATAAGTCATAAAGCTGAGGTTTGATTTTGATTCCTGTCCGTGAGCAGTTCAGACAGAGGAGAGGGACTTCACTGCTTTTTTCTCCCAAAAGTGAGTGCATCTGGCTGCGTGGGATAGTTTGCCACCCAGATTGGATTGTATTGGAAAGTCCCAGCTCCTGCCAGTCCTGGCATGAAGCTGCATATACTGACTCCCCTAGCAGAGCTCGTGAAACATCATTAAAAAAGAAGACTGTAACCCTGGATGAGGGTCCTGTCTTTAAGTAGAGGGCAGAGCCCAGCTGAAGACAGCAGTTTGTGAAGCTTGCATACTGCTTGGGTGTTGTTTTTTTACTGGCTTTGTCACCATACCTAAAAGATCTGCCTTTGTCCAACTGACAGCTGTTTTTGTTTGTTGGACATGTGGATGCTGCTAACAGGAATTTTACACCCTTTGTGGATAACTGTCTAGTTGTAAGATTTCCAGCTCATCCTGGTACAGCCATGGAGGGTCTTGAGCAACTTGACATGGTGGGTGATATCAGCCCAGCTCTGGAGGCCACAGAGGACTTCATCCACTGCATGGATAGGATACAAGGCCCAGGTTCAAGCCAGGCACAACCAGGGAACCTTCAGCCTGCCAGGCAGTCTAAGCAGCTGCAGGAGGTCTCCAGTACAGCTCTGGGCAAGCTGAGCTCCAGCGGCGTGTGGAGCCTGCTGGCTGGAGAACAGCCAGAGGTGGGGCCTCTAGGCCTAGCATGGGCCGATAACTTCAGTGTGTTGGGGCTAGGGATGGGTTTGAGGCATGGCAAGAGAAGCCGAGCACGCTCCACCAATGACCTGGCTGCCCATACCAAGGAGTGCACCAACAACACCACCAACTCCTCATCTAACTCGGCCTTTAAGAAGGGACACAGCCGGTCCAGGTCTGATGTGCACTACCGCCCGTCTGCCTGCACTGACAACGGACTGCCCACAATGGACTGCAACACCCTGAAGAACATGATCCTCAACCACCAGCAAGAGGGTGAGTTCATACACACACCGTGTCTTTCTGTGCATAATATCATGTGCATGCTAATGTGAGTAAGCAGAGTAGAACTGAAAAGATGAGTCAGTGGTAATAAGTTAATCCACAGTTAATTTACAACAGGGACTCTACACAGGAAATTTGAATACTTAGTCATGTTGCATATTATGTAATATGACATATAATGGTATATATTAAATAAACGTTTTCAATGTTTCAGTGTTTTATGCAAAGACCAAAGGCCCCTTTCATGTGCAAAATAAGCTCATTTATATATAATCTGCAAATAGCTCATCCCCATTTTCTTAGCTATTTGTTTAAACTACAAGAATGCTAAAATAAAAATTTAGATAATTGTTAAATGTTTGCATTATTCCAGAGGATGTGTGAGGTGAATGTATGATATGGATATTCCAATATCATGGATTTCAGGGTTTAGATATGATATCATGGATTTTGCTTTCTTTAAGTATGTAGTGGATTGCTTTAAATCCAAGTTGCAGATGAACCAAAACTTTAAACTGTGTTTTTACCATTCAGTGTGGTATATGTGTATAAAAGAAGTGTGGGAACCTTGATATGTGAAGAGTTTTATAAATTATGTTTTGGATTTTTTTTTTATTATTTTATTTTTAGCCCTTACATCCAAGCCTTATTAACCCCACGCTGCTATGCCAAACTGAGCTAAGGGAAAAGATGTGCAGCAGTAACTGGAAACGTTACATCCACTCCTGTCTAATACAGTGTTGACCCTTGGCATGCCTGCAGAGGTACGGCCTTTACACAAGAGGTTGGCAGAAATCATAAAGCTGTGAACTGAAACTGCCGCAGATCCCTGAAAACCTGGTTCTCGGCGGGTCGTTATTTCTCTGTGCTCGTGCCACTGTTTTGGGGGGGGGGTCCTCGCTGCTGTTCAGAGATTCACCGACCCAGACGTCTGCTCATAACAATTGTTAGGAGGTAATCAATATTATTCACTTCAGTCAGTAGTTACACTGCTTTGCTTATCTGTGTATGTTTTCCAATTTGAGTTAACCGACCCCTTAATCAGATTGGATTTGCCTAATTGGGCATTTGTGGCGTGGAGAGTCGCTTTGACTCATTGAAGATGATGTCATGGCCTCTGGTGACCAACTCATTGAACCTGCCAGAAATATGCGCTCCTCCTCCTCCTCCTCTGCTCCTATCGACCGTCCATTCACTGAAAAGCTTTCTCAGCCTTTGAGAGGCTTTCGGAGGACAGAAGTCCTGGACTATTTGTGCTGCGGATCGGGGCGTGTGCTGTACTTAGGCTGAAGCATCCTCAGAGAAAGCAATAATGACAGAAGATGATGATAACTTGAAATGACACAGCTGTGCTATGACAGCCCTTACTCAGGCAGAGAGTCCAAACACACACACACACACACACATACACACACACAGAGCATTTGTTTGTGTGTTTTGGCTATCTAAAGGACTAAGGAGATCCTAAGGGATCCTGAAGGATAATAGCCTGTAATCCTGTCAGCAAATGGACTCAAATGAGGCGAGAGAAGAGGCAACCCAATTACCCAGCCCCTGATACTGGCAGGATTATTTAGTATTAGCATATGTGTGAAAAGACATCAGGCTATTTAGTTCGGCTCGATGTGTATTGAAAAGAGAGGAGGAGGAAAAGACGGTAATAAGCAGAAGGCACTGTGATTTAGCTCTGCCTCACTATGTCTCTTCATTCACATTAAAAAAATGGCCTGTTGGCTTTTCCATTAGTGACAGCTGGGGATGTTTAGATGCTAAATGGACACGATTATCATCTTTTTATGTACACAATATACATGCATATGTAACCAAATTTGATAGATTAAAAAATCAAACAACAAGACATTGGCAGTAGGTGTATTTTATTCACTCTCTTCTGATATTTTAAACTATTTTAAACTAAACCTAACTAAACGTAATTTGCCACCATTTTAAAATAAAACAGATTAATAGTAACATTCATAGTCACAGATACTGAATAGGAATTGCAGTAGAAATAGTAATAAACAAACACAATAAAAAAAAGCTCTGAAATAGGCAGTGACACAAGTAAAACCTCAAGTTCCCCTGTCAGTCCACCTAACCTGTCAGGAGTGCCTGAGGTTACAGTGCACCTGCCATGTTACTGTAGCTAAAACTGTAGTTTTAGAGAAAGCAAATGGAAGAGAGCAGAAGTCAAAGTGTGGTATTGTGTAAGCCCAGTGGTTATAACTAAGGAAACTGTGACTATGAATCATTCGTTTACGTGTAAGGCAACATCAGACTTCACTTAAGTAAATGAAATATAAGAAATAAATGCATCCAAAAATATAAATATATAGCAAAAAATTTTGTTTTAAATAATTAGAATTAGTCACATAATCTTTTTACACTCTCCCTTCATGTCAGGTGAGATTAAAAAGCTACTGCTTATTGCTGTGAATTACACTCATGCTAGTTTCTCCGTTCCCTGCTTGTGGGCTCTCACAACGAATGCGCCTCCACACACACACGCGCACAGTGGAGCTGACGGGAAACGAGTAAAGTAAGATATTAATTGACGGTGATTGATGCCCATGACTGCAGCGTGTGCAATAAGAGATTCCCAACAGGTGTTAAACCAACTATAACATGAATGAGAGAGAGGCACGGATGCGACAGGAAGTGTATTGTCTTGAGAGTTTTTTTTTTGTTTTTTTTTAGTCAAGTAAGCTTACTTGAAAACAGTGTGTGGTTAAATCAAAAACTATTGCAAACTTATGAAGAAAATCTGTGGCTGTAGCATGCATGAAAATACCTCCTTCCTCTGAATTTAAAACTTAGGGTTGACAAGACAAACAGCCGGCGGCACAGCGGTGCAGTGGTTCACACTGTCACCTCACATCAACAGGGATCGGGATTTGAACCTGGCAGCTGGTTGGGGCCTTTCTGTGTGGTGTTCCCATGTCCCTCTTCTAATTTGGCTGTAGTGTGTGAGGATCTATTGCCTAGGCCTTACTGTGGAAGTCAGCATTGGATAAACCATCTGGCAAGACCACAGACCTTACAGCTAAGACCAAAGTGGTGTTTGTTCAGCTCTGGCTTACTATTCATTAGGGACAGGCGTTTTAAGTCAAAATACTTTGTGACTTTTCTTTGAAGATTGCCCAAATGACTTCAATGCAAATGACTGCACACAGTTGTGGCAGCCTTGTGACATGCTAGCTTTAACTGTCAGAGTTTGCAGCAGACCTAATTTTTCATCTTTTTTCAGAACATTTTGAAGACTATAAAAGTTCAACCTTTTCATTCTTTGCATTTAAGGACTATTAGAAACCATGACCATTCCTACTGATTACATGGTTGGCCATTTGATCAGCAGCTATGCCTGGAGTGACTCTACTTATGTTTACTTTCAGTTGGGTCTTAATGCTGACTCTGTATGCATTTGTGTTTTCTCACTTCCTGTTGTATTGACAGCACATTATTATTGACACACAATCCTTCTGCAAGAGAAATTCTGCCTTTGCTCAATCTAGGGATTTATCACTGAACTTGGTCCCAGATGACACACTCGTCTGCTTAAGTCCAGGTTAAATGAAGGGGCTGACGATATCTGAAGTTCTATGATCTATAAAATAGATGAAGGTGGGGCCTATATCCGTTTTCAGGATATGCCTTCACCCAGGAAACTTAGACACAGCATGTAATTTTAAGCAGGAGTTTGTGCCTCGATTGACATGAAGGTGGTAGTGTTATTTAACAACAGTCAGAGTGAAATGTTAATTATGGTTGAAGGCTTGTATGTGTACGTTAGACTATTACTGCGTGTGATGTCAAAACCCACCAGGTAGACACAAAGGCTAATTGAACAGAGCAGTTTTCCTCACCACAATGCCTAATTCTCATCTCGAGCCTCCCAAGCGTGAAGACTGCCAATCAGTCAGAGCTGATTTCATTTGCATATTCATTTGTTCCTTTAGCAAATGGTTTGTTAACATGCATAGTCAGAGACCTAGAGTGACACCATGTCAGCTGTTGTTTGATAAGATTGATGAGGCACCAGGCTCGCCACCCTTAAGTCAACGGGAGCTCGAAGAGAATTAGCTTTTCCTTTTTCCCCCTTTAACCAAAATGCTGTGTCTGCCAATTAGGCTGCTTGTGGTCAGGGTTAGCAATTAAATCAATTTGTCATATTGATTTAGAAAACTTGTCTTTCCAGTAAGCTTTGATTTAAGGTCTGTCAGGTCAAAAAGCTTCAGTATGTCAAGGTTTAAATTGAGTTCTCAACATGTTCCACTTGGAAAATAGGCAGTTTTAATGTGCAAAGTAACTATTGTTGCAGGAGTATAATGAATGTTTTGATGTGAAACAATAGAAAAAAGATAAGATATCCAAAAAAAAAGCTTTCTACATAAATTTAGCGCAGTTTCATTATATACAGTATTTTATTTTGTCCTATGACCTATCAAATGAGTGAAGGTGGACACCTTGCAGTACAATAACACTCTTTATCGGTCCTCAACCTTTTCTGCCTCATCTGAGAGCCACCAGTTTGTCACCGGTTTCATACTTTGGCTTGTGGTTCCTGCCCTGCTCAGCATAGCATGTGGTTCTTTCTGTTCCTCTTTTAGTGGAGACGCAGTGAGTCGAGGTTTTCAACAATGATGATTATTTGTTCCCAGTGTTGGCTTCACTTAATGATGTGAAAGGTTCCAAATGTTCATCCACAGGTCGCTGGCATTCATTAAACAATGTCTGCCGAGATGAACACTCACTACACTCACTCACTACACTTCAGACCTGACCATTTCATCAAAAAATGCAAAGTTACTGTCATTACAGTTACAGCAGATTTCAACTTTCACCACATATTTTTTTTGTTTGCTCTGTCTTTTTGATAATATACGGCTGTGTTTTTGAGAGTAACTAAAGATCATTTTTGTTAAGATTCTGACCGGTAAATCAAGAAACCTCAATGCTAGTCTACTTCTGATATAGGTATATATGAGTGAGATGATATATATTCATAACAGTTGCCATTGAATAAATGAGGAAGTTCACTATAATCACAGGACAAGACTGAAAGAGAGAAAAGAAAAAATTTGTTTGAAACAAACTTTCTGAGCAACAGACAGTGGATTATCAGAGAGAAAAGGCAAGGCCCAGCCTTCAGATTAGGAAAGTGGGACAGGCTGCCCACTGGCATCTTTAACAATACTGTTTCTTCCTGCCTTCGTTACAAGAAATGTCTCCAGAGGAGCACCTGTGGATAGCTATCTCTGACCAAAATACAAACGCTCAGGTCTGAGCAACAAGGCTCTGATAAGTGTCCTCCTTCAGGAAACTAAGCGACCTTGATTATGGTTCCTGAGGTCAGTTAGAGTTGTAACAAAAGCTGGAAAAGCTGCATAAGCAAATCAAGAGGAGGCAGGTTGTTGCCTTGGAATTTATTTTGATGTTCTCAAGTTCCCTCAAGTGCTCTGAAGTCTCCCCATCTTTTATCAGTAGGAGTTGAAGCTATAGATGCTCTTCATTAAAGGAAAATGCCACAACGAATCTACCTTCAGTATTGTTCCCAACCATAAGTCTTTAAAGTCTGTGTGTAGCTGAATCCATTGCAGCTTCCATTTTTGTTGACTCCAAGAGAGAACACGAAACACAAAGAGAACACAAAGAGAACACAAAGAGACAACGAAGCAAAAATGGTAGACACCTCCACAGAAACTCAGCCTACACCTCTGGCTTTGATCCATATGTTCCTGCCACTCAGTTTCTCAGCAACAGACCCAGGCACACTATTTCTGTGACTCCTTCTGTGTCATTACCTTCTCATGCTCAGCTGGAGATATCATGTTGAGCAGTATTTTTGATTGATGAGTGGATTTTTAAAAATTTGCTAAACGACATAAAAACGTCAATGACGAGTGGATTATAAAATGTAGCTAAAAACACGTGTTAATGGTAGTTTAAATATTTAGTGGTAGGAGATTTGTCTTCTGTGTAAATCATTTTCACTTGACTAGCTTTAATTAGTACCAATTTGGGTGGTTAAAAATTACTAGTTAACTTAAAAGTTATTATCACTTTTATTTTTTTAAATGTCAAGATAATATTATGAAACTAGATTTCATGATCTTTGGGGGGGGGTATGAAAAGTGTTAGCTTTTTATATGCATCAAACGCTTAACTTGAACCATGTAAACAATACAGCTGCCAATACACACAAAAGGAACAAGCTCCATACTTTTCAGAGCCAGCTGTTACGCATACAGGTTGGTGAATGATACACAGACATTTCAGTACTGTTATAGCGTATTATTTAGAAGCTTATAATACATGTTGTTTACCTACTGTAATCACATGGCTTGAATGGTGAGGTAACATGGGATTGTTATAAACACACATTTTTGGCCCCATTAAAAACTCAGATGGTTATAAATGGTTTGTCAGTATAAAGGTTTTTATTTAAATAAAGCTGCTTATTCTGAACACATATATTAGTCATTTATGTGTAATTTCTACCTTTTTCCTGCTCCTTTTCTCTGCCTGTCCAGCTGATAAAAGCAGCAGTAACAGTGTGGTGAAGCACGGTGAGATGGAGCAGCGTGAAGGGCCCCGGGGCCGCTGGACAGCCTGCCATGTTGAGCTGACGCCTTGCGAGCTCCGCCTGTACACTCTGGACAGCAGCGCCAACCGCCAGCTGGGCACTGCCTACTCACTGTCACACTGCCAGAGCGTCATCTCTCCAGCTCCCTGCAGCCAGCCCAGCCAGATCACCCAGCCCACAGACCAACGCACGCTTCAGGCTGTCTTCTTCAATAGCACACGTCTTCAGCTGAGGGCGGCCAACCAATGGGAAGCCATGGAGTGGAGAAGGTTGATTTTGGAGAAGGTGCAGGCAGCCAGACCCATTAGGCAGGAGAATCACCAGCATAAGAGCGGAGTGGAAAATCAGCATGTCGCCAAGTTTCCTGCACCCATGTCACCCTCTTCTTCGCCCTCTCCGTCTGGGCTCGACACCAGGCCTGATGGCGAAAGCGACACCCCCACCTCAGCAGAGGCATCCCTCATTCTTCCGCTGAGTTCTGGTGTCCTGAGCAGACCCACTACCCTGCCTTTGTTCACGCAATGTTGCCAGGATGTTCTTAAAGCTGGTCTGCTGTACCAGCTGACGGATCAGAACAACTGGCGAGCCTTCACATTTGTCCTAACCAGATCTCTTCTCCAGGCCTTCCCTACCGAAGGCCGTGGGTCTGTTTCCCAACCTGTCCTCCAGTACTCCCTGGCATCCTGCATTGCTGTGCAACATGATCATAAGCCAGAGAACGGAGAGCCATGGACAGATGAAGGGGAATTCTTCCAGGCTGTTTTCCCCACGGAGGTACTTAGACTTCGTGCTGATGGTCGTCTTAAGGCCCAGGAATGGGTGGAGGCCTTGCAGGAGGTTGTCAGAACACAGAGGCCTGCACAAGAAGGGACAGAATCAGGAGAAGGACCTCCTGGTCTCCAAGGGGTGATATTGCGATCAAATCCATCCAGGGACAGGAGGCAAAGGGATGCCCAGAGAGCCAAGCGGCAGTCAGTCACCACCAGTTTCCTCAGTATTCTCACCTGTCTGGCTGTGGAGAAGGGCCTCACTGCTCAGAGCTTCAGGTGTGCAGGTGAGTGGCTTTTACAAATATAGACAGTTGTAAGAAAATTAACCATACTGAGGGATGTACTACAAAGTAAGATTAACAGTTTCTGTTGTGGGAATACTTTATATATGTGCAATTTGTTAAGCCATATCTTACTAAAACCACTGAATGAAACACAAGTTGTGCATTGCATTGTCATGGGAATGTGTATGCATTAACCTTTATTAGGCTACAGGATAGTAACATTTAATGTTTAAATGTCCATCCATTCGCTTCCGCTTATCCTGTTCAGGGTCGCAAGGGGGCTGGAGCCTATCCCAGCTGACATAGGGCGAGAGGCAGGGTACACCCTGTACAGGTCACCAGCCTGTCACAGGGCCAACACAGAGAGACAGACAACCATCCACACTCACACCTATGGGCAATTTAGAGTGACCAATTAACCTAACCCCTGTAAGTGCATGTCTTTGGACTGTGGGAGGAAACCGGAGGAAACCCACGCAGACACAGGGAGAACATGCACACTCCACACAGAGAGAGTGCAGTCGAACCCAGACCTCCTAGATGTTATTGTAGCTGTGAGGCAGTAGTGCTAACCACCACGCCACCGTGCTGCTGTTTAAACGTATCCAGTTTAAACTTTCCAAGCTCCAATGTGCAGCCATCACATTAGAAATAAACAGCAGCACCAAGAGCGCACTCAGAGTTAAAGTAATTAACTTGAATTAAAATGTTTATTTCACCGCTCTGTATACCAGATCCCAAGATTAATGTTTTTCTGCAGCATTACTTTTGTCTTATTTACAACAGTGTTGCCTTTTACTGTTATACTCTAGGTTCTTCTTCTGTTTGGAGTAGGTGGCAGTCAAGAAGAAGAGTTGCATCCTGTGAAATGCCCAATTTTATGTGAGTGTGCAAAGAGCCTGAAGCAGAAAGCCTGGCTTAACAGAGAAAGGTGATAATCACCATTGTGATACCCATTATCTCCAACTGAAGTTTTAGGTTTTGTTGAGCCAGCTAACGCAAAGAACGGGTGGCTGTGTTGAACATCCATCATATTATAACCCTCTGATAAATCTTTGTCTTAAATAGTTAATTGTACTGTCACCGTGCTGGCTTTCTTTTCAGCCTTTCTGTCATTCACAGTCTGCTTGTTTAGTCTTCTCATCAACAAAGTGCGACTGATTATTGCAATTCTCAGGAAACTAGACTGGACCCGGCTTTAATGGGAACAGAAAAGGCAAGAATGATGTGTGGTTAGTTGGAGCTGCTAACGTTGGAATTGGAGATAATGCGTAGTGGTCGAGGGCATGGTCATTACAGAAGAAAACGCTGTAATACAGTGAGACAAATAATCCCAAATGTAACAGTGGGTCAGGTAGAAAAGGACTCGATCAGTAAGTTATTTGCAGGACATGCACATGAGAAAAGAGCAGTAAGTTTTTCTAGCAGTCCTGAAGATTCTGTTTTTGTTTCTCTGTTTTTTTTTTTTTCTTGAATCATTGTATATGCATATTAGCACTAACTTCTAGGTATCTAGTGTTAGGTGATAGCGTCACCCATGGCTTCAAAAACACAAGATGGAAGGAGTAGAATCCTAATGTCTTAAATGGCTATGGCTTAAACATGTAGAGTTCACAACCACGTGCTAATGTGATGATAGCTACATGTTCATCGTTAGTCATTATTTTTTCCAAAGCGGAGTTCATACTAGTTTTTGTTTTGTTTTGCACATGCTGTTGAGGATTTCCTGTATGACGATTATAATTATTCCATTAGCATCACTTGGTGTTTTTAAGTATTTAGTGAGAATCCTTTTTTATTTCCAGGTCTATTGCAGCCTTCTTCTCTTTTATTATTATTTTTGACACTCTTCATACCAAGCCCTGTGAGTTGCAGGCGGTGCTTTCACTCGCTCTAGGTGTAAAACACGAGCCCTCTCTTTCTCTCTGTCTCTTAGCAGGGCTTTGAATAATCACCGCTCACCTCCCTTTTTATTTGTAACAACTGGCTTATTAATGCAGGGCTGTTTGAAAAGCCAGCTGAAACAGGAACAAGGACATAGGCCGTCTGGGGGCAACTGATGATAATTGGTAGGCTTAAAGCACCGGAGGAGAGGAAAAATGGATGAATGAATGAATGAATTAGAGGGAATAAAAGCAGCCCGGGGATGCTACAGTGGTCAGCCGTGATCGTAGTTGTTTGTTTGAAGGGTTTCTGGGCAGAGCTGGTTGGACGGGACAGCTGGATACGTCCATTTTTCTATACAGAGCACACCTCTGCGTTCTCAATCCATTCATTTCCCTCCTGTCCTCCCTTTCTTTACTTTTCCGTTCACCAGTTCATTCACACTCGTAGCCTTTCCCTCTTTTTGTCCCCCTTTCTCCTGCTGTCACTGCCTCATTTATTTGACTGTATCCCTTCTCAGTCTCCTATAGTGTTTGACGCCCTGAAGTCTTCTTACATTTGAATTCAAGGCCTTGTTAAAAGGCCTGTGTCTTCTCAGAGGTTTTTAGTTTTCATTTTCATGATTTTTCGTTTCTCTTGTGGAAATTGGTCGTAAAATTTCTCTCTCACACCTTTAAAGTGGTGATCTTTTTTATCTGAAGTACACAACTTTTTTCACTCTTCACAGTTTTTTCCTCCTCATTTGCCCATGGATTTTTGGATGTTGGACAGTCAGTTTGACATTTTCTTTGTTTTCTTACTACTAAATGGAAAGTAATCAACAATCAGTGGCAAAAACGATGATTTTTGCAGCATTGCTGCTAAGTTAGTTTTGTAATGGTTAAAAAATTTAAACTATGTTTGTGACCTGTTACTGACGGGGTAGAAGAGTTGGCCGTTTACTTTTCTATATGTCTGTTATAGTGGTTGGGGCATTTGCTGGCATGATTTTAGTCCGCTTGTTCCCTCAGATGAGTCACTGCAAGTCAATAAAAGTTGGTCTGAGTTGGATAGACATGTTGGACAGCACTTCACTTCTAATCACTATCAAACACAAAATGAGGGTATAGCTCTAGGAAGAATGATGTTCACCCCTCCAGTAGAGATCCATTGTAGCTGCTCTAGTGGCATATGATGGCACATAACCTAAGTTTACATTTAAATTGTTTATTAGATCGGATAGTGTCAACAGGAAACAAGGAAAGAGATAAGAGTATAATGTGTAAAGTAGTCCATCAGCTGGTATAGAACAGAAAGTTTCAAGTTGCAGCCATGTAGTCTGGGTCCTAGTTATCAAGCTTTCTGGATGTCCCTGGCAGTGTCAGTCTTTAACTTGAAACAATATTTGTCCATCCATCAATTTTCTGCTACTTATCCGTATCCAGGGCACAGGTGCAGCAGTCTAATCAGAGATGCCCAGACCTCTCAACCCCTTCCTCCACCTCCTCCAGCTTTTCTGGGGGACCACCAAGTCCTTCCCAAAGCAGCTGAGAGCGTAATCTCTCCGGCATGTCCTGGGTCTAACACCTGGAGACACGTCCAAGATGCATCGTAATCAGATGCACAAACCACCTCCACTGGCTCCTTTCGATTCAGAGAAGTAGCGGCTCTACTCTGATTACAATTTTTATACACACAATAATATTTGTGTTACTATTAAATCATGAGGGCTGCCCTTTGCTGAACTAGGTCCTGTCAGGGGAACTGTAAGGAAGTTCTTCCTCCTCACTCTCACCAAGTGCTTGCTCGTAGGGGATCATCAGCTGCGTTTTAAGGTCTTAACCTAATAATATGAAGTACCTTCAGGTGAGTGTTGTGATAAACTTGCATTTTGTAAATGCAGTTGAATTCCAGTTGTCTTTTTTTGATGAATCTTTGCAGAATTGGACCATTTTGCATGTATTTACAATTTTGGTGCAAATAGGAAAATGACTTCATCCATAAATCCAGCCATCAGCTGTTAACATGTAGAATGTGCATCAAAACTTTTAGCTGAAAATAGGTTTGGATAATAATTTAGCGTGCGACTACAAGACACCAACAAGTACTTCATATTCAGTATGCTTCTTTAGCTTCCACTGTTTTCTTTTTGAATTTGTTTCAAGTCTTCTCTTTGCATATGCAGGCTACTTCCATATATACATATAGAGTGAATCGTTATTTAACATCAAACTGGAAAATGTATTCAACTAATTATATATGGGAACTGCTGCATTTTAGAATCCTTTTGAAGGAAATGGTTAGTGTTCGTTTGAAGGCTGTGACTCTCCGTCACCCCATAACCCCTCACCGCAAACGCATAAGCACGCAGACACACACACACACACAGATTGTGCAGAGTGTGCTCTCAGGTTAGATGACCCCTGTTTTTGCACTGGAGCACATTCTCAGGCCCCCACAGACCATGTGAATCTGTGGGACGGGGGGGGGGCTTTGGGTGAAGTGGGAATCAGTAGATATGAGAGAAGTGAGGAAGTAGGAGGTGGGTTCACATCAAAAGACAAACAGTTTCTCTCTCTCTGTACCATACACGCATACACACACGCCATCTTACTCATAGTACTCTCTCCATTTGTCCACATTTTCATTGGAGTGTTTGGTTGGTGTGAATGGGACACATCAAAGCTCAGGCTTCTCTCGTCTTTTCAGTTTTAATTCACACATGTGCATAACACACACACACACACACATGCACGCACACGCTCACGGGTGTCCTGTCAGAGGTGTGGTTGTTTGAACCACTGGCGGGCAGATGAAAGCGTGAGCCCCCTTTTTCCCTGATGTCATCTCTCTCTCTCTCTCTCATGCTATATCTCTGTGTCTCTTTCTCTCTCTCGCTCTCACTGCGAGCAGGTCAAAGTGACCCTCTCTCACTACAGAGAGCCGCAGTACAATCGGTAGACCTTTGAGCTATGTTTGAATTCCCATTCATCTTTCCCTCTGTCTCTCCTGCTCTTCATCCCAAAAAGACGCATAAAAGATCAGGAGACGAGAATAAAACGCAGTTGTTGCTCTGCTGATAATGGAGGAAGTAGTTAGCAGCTGAAACTATTAATACTTACTCTGGAAATTTTACAAGGTAGCCTTTGAGAGGATTACAGTGTTCCTTTTCAAAATGAAAAATAAATAAGCTGTATAACTGAGAAATATAGAATAAGGTCTAGAATAATAATTTTAATAAAAGTAGCAGTAGCAATGAAAAGAGTTGATGTACTTTTTCAGTCACTATTTTGACTCCAGCTAGCTTTCCTGACCCGTGTAAGCCATCATCGTATTATTTTGGGATGCAGTTATTCCGTTTGTCAGTGTCAGGAAGCATGTGCCGGGCGATCAACTGCTGACTAGAATCCTGACACCCTAATGAACCACATTTAACAGCAGTAACTTGAAATAATTGTTTGCAGTTTGACGTTGTCAGTCTCACATCATTGTGGAGGAATTTTGACTCGCTCTTCGTTACAGTGTTGCTTCAGTTCATTGAGGTTTTGCAGGCATTTGTTTACGCACGTCTCTCTTAAGGTCCTGCCACAGTGCTTCATTTGGATTGAGGTTCGACTGGATCATTGCAGAACTTCGATTCTTTATTTATTTTTTTTCTTTTGTTGATTTGCTGCTGTGCTCGGGATCGTTGTCCTGTTGCATGACTCAGTTTGGGCCAAGCTTTAGCTGTTGGACAGATGGCCTCACATCTGTCCAATGAGGTGTTGGTGTTGCTATGCTATGTTTGGTTTTTACCAAATATGGTGCTGTGCATTATGGTTAAACATCTCCACTTTGGTGTCATCTGTCCAAAGGACATTGTTCCAGAAGTCTTGTGGTTTGTTCAGATGTAACTTTGAACCCTAAGCTGTGCTGTCATGTTCTTTTTAGAGAGAAGAGGCTTTCTCCTGGCAACGCTTCCAGCCCCTCCAAGCCATACTTGTTCAGTCTTCTAATTGTACTGTCATGAACTTCAACATTTAACATGTAGAGTCTGAGATGTAGCTTGTTTTTGTTTTTCTCTGTGGTTTTTTTTTTTTTTTTTTTGCAGTATCTCAGAGCACTGCACAATCTGACACTGGGGTGAATTTGCTTCCACTCCTGGAAAGATTGTGGCATTGTGTTAATAGACAACTGCTAGAACTTCTGTTTTCATAGAGGTGTTCACGCTTGCTGACAGCGGTTGAGTTAATAGAGTGCATTTGATTAGCAGCATGTGGTTGCTACTTACCTTCTTAATTCCTACAGAAGCAGCAACAGCCTGCTTAGTTTTTCACAGGACCGCACGGAGTCCTGTGAAAACTTTCTTTGTCACATGATTGTAATTGTTTAATGTACCCTCAAATAATAAAATTAGAATATTTGCAAAATTTAGTTTTAGCTTTTTATCTGCCACCTGCTAGCTGCACCACCTGGTTCTCAAACTGCGAGCTGGACCCGCCTGCTGGGCGTAGAGCCACCGCCAGAGGAAAAATACGGAGTGAAACTAAGCTGGATAAACATTAATGTCGAGAAAGTAAGCAAACAAGAGTTTTGTGCTGAACTTTATTTCATTAAATACATTTTTGTTAAGGACCGATACAATTGTGTGGGGTTGGTGGGGGGTTTTTGGGGTATGCTTGAAGGAAATTTAAGGGATGGTGTAAAAAAAAAGTTATAGATTTTTAACACACATGCCCACTGCAGGTAAAAAAAAAAGTTATAGCAGCAATTTGTTTTTTAGAACATGGCTGCTACTGAAATAGAAATAGTTACCTACACTGGATAGAGGGTTGTGAATTATTTAATTTTAATAATTTTCTCTTCTAAAAACCTCCAGGTGCATGACCATCCTAGGTTGACAGTTTGTTCGGGATCACCCTTCGTTCTCCTTTATAGTACCAAAAAGTACAAATATGCTTGATTATTTTCAGTGGACATTAGCCTGGATTTGCAGTTTTGTAATCTAAAAACATAAACTTCAAAAACATTGGAACAGCAGCTATAAAAAGAAGCTGCAGTTGTGCTCCTGGGTGGTATTTGTTGGGCCTGGATTTAGATGCTTCACAGTAATGAAAATATGCATCCTTGTTAAAGATATTGACCACAGTCCTGCTTCAGTCTGCCCACTGAAACTGCTGACAAAAGTGCCTCATGAGAGTTGAAAAGCCCTTTTAGAATAATTTGACCGTCAGGAATGAATATAAATATGGACTTTATGCTCTTACTACTACATTTTGCTATGTAATCAAATTATGATTTGTATACTTCCTTTTATAAAGTCCTATACATATTTATGTATAGTCACCAGTACTTTATTAGTGTATATTATTTATATGATATACACTTGTAAACCCACAGTGTCTATACTTTACATGCACTCAGTGCCCAATTTTATAATGTTTTGGATAAGAATTACAGTACAGGTGCATCTTGAAGTAAGTTAAAACTGTGTATATATCCTTGTTTCTACATTTTTACTTAGACTGAAATTACTTTTTATGACGTAAATATTAATAAACTACTCCCTAAAAGTCCCAACTTTATAAAGCAGTTTAAGTGAGTAGTATTAAATAAATGATGTAACCTTACTTAGTTCAAATACACATACAGAACAATGAAGGTCCACCTCTCCTTATTTTGTTCTCTCTGCTCTTTGGTAAGAATCTCAGTGATCTGTATGCTTTGTGGTTGTCTCGCTGCAGTACGGGGGTTTCAGTGTTGGAAAGGAACAGATCAGCATCAGATGTATACGGATGGTGTTATTTGATCTTTGTCATCTTCCTTTGCCTTTGCTGTTGACTTTGCTGTTTGTTTTTATTGCGCAAAGGACATTACAGAGTGCCCCTGCTGTGGCAGAAGTCCTTTTGCCCACCACGTGACCAGTCTGTGTGGGTGTGTTCTCTTCTTTTACTCATGATATAGAATTTGAGGTTAGGTTAAAGGTTGTTATTCGGTTTGCAAATGTTTTCAGGCTACATACATATCTGTCTTTGTTCCTCTGGTCCCAACAGCAGCACACCAAATTTGAGACCACAGTTGGCCAGAGAGCTGATCTGGTGGTCAGCCGTTTCCTCGAAGTGACATAGTGTTTCTCTGATTGTTAACCATCCCCTCAGCCTGCTGGCTCCTAACCAGTGGATTGTGGCTTTTTGAAGGCGCATTGACCAAAACAGCAGCATGAGCTCATTGCTGTAATAAGCCTAACTAGAACTGAGTTACACATATGCATTCAATTGTTGGTCCTTCAGTAAGATAAGACTTTGTTGTTGTCTTTTGTTGAGAATTGTATCCTTGGGCAGTGGTTTTGATTAAAGGAAAACAAATATGCATTGTTTAAACTTTATAAAGTCTTAAAAATGGACGCCAGTAATGCATAAATTAGGGATACAGCGTACAAGAAGTAGAACAGGCAAATCTGAAGCTTTGACTCATGTTGAGGTCACATATGTGAGGGATGAAAAATCACTTTGGAAACTTTACTCACATTTTTAATTAAAGGCAAAAGTAAATGTATTGACATCCTGTGACTGCACTGGCCCCTTAGTTATAGATGGCGTTTCTTGCATAGTTCAGTTGTGTGAGCTTTTTCCCATCGCCCAATGGCAGGAGGAAACTGGCTTCGTAGAGATGCATCCACAGGGTATGGCATGTTACAGAAAAGAGGAGAGATCATCTTCTGTGGTCAGGATCCCTTTTATCCTTTAACAATCTCTAGCACTGGCAAAAATCATCAAAATTTTACATTTTTCCATCAGCTGAGCAGCTCAAACAAGAAAGCATAACCAGAAAAATGTGTGTACACACACACACACTCCCATATTAAAGCAAATGGCAAAATATTCAAATCTTGAGGTCAGTGAATGTGTAATCAGTCCTACTGAGCAAAATCTCAGGCCTCAGACTGCTCTAAAAACTGGGTTTCACACAGTTTTTTTCTATTTTTGGCTCTGTGTGATGTCAGGGAGAGTGGATATTTTGTTCTCGGGCACACAGCCGCGGCTCCCTCCCTTCCTACTTACCAAAGGTTGGCTTAAAGCCAAGGAGAAGGAAGCTGAAGCAGTAAATGAACTGAGGTGCTGCACCAAGGCAGAATATAAAATTTAAAATAAAGATTATTTTGATCTGAGAATCATGCAAAGCTACTCTAGTAGAATGCAAAAATAAAAATATCTGCAACACTGGTCGGCTCAGTTCTCTATTCTTTGTGCGTCTCTCACTGAAGCTCCCAAATTAGTAGGTTTTTTTATTTTGATTAGATAAAGAAGGAATTCAACTCTGAATGTTGATTGGACCATTGTCTGTCCCTTTTAGACATCAGATTCTTGTCTGTGATAGTAAAGTAGCTGGACTAACTTGTGTTTGTTGTCTGCCATCATCTGCACTTGTTTGATCCTACTCTTCTTCTTTTTCATGCAGTCCCTTCTTTCCTCTCATCTCTTGATAGCTTTTTACTTAAGTCTTTTTTTCTCTTTCCTTTTATTCAGCCTGTGCTTCTTGTGTTGAAGCACCGCTGACAAACACGCTGACACATGTCCCTCACCCACTGTCATTTTTTCTCTTTTTTTCCCTAGCTTTTTAAAGCCTGGGTTTTCCAAGATAACAATCTTCAGATTCTTTTCTTCCGTACCTCTCCTAATTTGCTGTTTTCCTTCAGGCTCTGTGTCCTCTAAGATGGCTTGATAAGAGACACCTGTTGCAGTGCTTCGGCGCTCAACTGTTTGGGTGCGTGTGATCAGAGAGCAGGACCGGGTATTTGGGTGAAGAATGAACTTTAAAGAGCCTGAAAGACAAAGCAGAGTGTGGAAGCTATCAGGCTGAATAGAGGAGAGAATCTGTTGGTCTTTTAGCTCTGCAGAGCTCTTTGTGAATGGAGTCTGCTGTGTTGTGACTACAGGAAGAACCAAGGTTCTGTTATCTAGGGCTTACCTAACATCAGTGAGACAGGCAGATTTTGGCTAAGTTGGATAGAAGATGCAGTAAATGGGAGCTGTCAAAAAAAAAGTTTTGCACATTGTCATACTGAAGGATGCATGTTTTGTTTCAGGAGTTTCTGTATTGCAGTGGACTCGGTGTAGTCTTCCTCCACCAAAAACAAGAGTGATTGTTATTTACAATGGCAAGATTATTGCCATAGTAAATACTGCATTCATCTCCATGGATAGTCTTAAAGACAGTATTTCACTATAACTTTAAGTGAAAAAAATGATATTAAATATAGGTTAAGTTACCAAATTTATTAAGAAATTTGGAGATTAAATTCTCCTATTAAATGTTATATAAGGCCCGAGTATGCTTGACCCAACCCAGTCTGTATGGGTCAAATATTCTTTCATAAAGTCTCTACAGTCGCTACAAAGCAGAGCACGGACCCACAGAGGAGCAGTTTCATCATCACTACACACATTTGTGAATGCCGTCAGTGTCTTTATACTTGTTTCGAAAAGTCACCTGGAAGGCATGATTAAAAAGCACCCATTATGCACACTGCCGCCTAACTATGGAGATTACACATTTTTCAGGCAGTCTCTCTGGAAGCCATTCATTGTGTTCATTGATAATGTGACAGAGTTGTGTAATCAATGAAAGAGTGAAAGCCTGATAGAAAGCCTGTTTACTTACTTCTAGACACAGTCACTGCTTTGCATGAACAGCTATTTAAGTTTTGATAAACCCACTCCACCCTGTCCCTACACACAAACACACTCACTTGCTACTAAGGAAAACTTTGTTATAATGGCCGTGTGCAATGAACTTCTGATCTCGTTGCCTTTTAAATTATTGCTTTGAAGACAAGGATCAGTTGACTGGTGTGTCAAGATAGCAATAAAATGGCAATGAGATGGAGTCAGTCTGCTGTCAGTTTGTGAATGAGGCCAAACTGGCAATTGCACAATTTTTTTGGGGGGGGGATAATACAGAGGTTAACTGTGTTGCAAATCTATTGCCATCTCATGACAAAAAACTACTTACATTCAGAGTCCAGTCAGAACTTTATAGATTTGAAACAGAAATTCATTAAACGTTGCAGACAAGTTACACTCAGTGCAGACTGACTCAGATTGATTGCAACCTTTTGCAATCTGTGTGACAGTGTGATTGTTTGGAGACAGGTTGCCTCCCACCAGGTGACCTGTCCAATTGCCTTGTGGTTGCTCAGAGGTTGGG
The DNA here is from genome assembly GCA_024447675.2 of Pterophyllum scalare. Lineage (NCBI taxonomy): Eukaryota > Metazoa > Chordata > Actinopteri > Cichliformes > Cichlidae > Pterophyllum > Pterophyllum scalare. The sequence goes on from JAMQGT020008384.1 coordinate 31,753, forward strand.
GGTGTTGCACGCTCAAACTCTAGTTGGTCACTACTTACAATCTGGCAGCAACTGAGCAGGACAACCACCAAATCTTTCTGTTTAATCTTTTAGTTTAGTTTTCTATTTCATTATAATTTCACATTGTCCACGATATATACAGCCTAAAGTAAACCATAATAGAATAAGAAACAGGAACAATGCAGTCTGAAGAGATATGGATCTAAACTTGTGTGGTGGACAGAGACATACAACCTGCAAGGTGATAATTCAAGCTTGATTTTGTGTACTTCCTGATCAAATGGATTACCGTACCGGGGTCAGAGTTCCTTTTCAAATGGAGACTATCTTGTTTATTATCTACAGGTTTACCTGGCTGGATTAGCATGGTATTTAGTGTGGGGCAATAAACTGACACATATTAACACCAAGTAATTTGCATTACAACCTTTGCATTCTTCTGATCAGGGCTCTTCTTTGTCTGCACTTTTAACACCAAGTGTGTGCAGTATTAATGAGCCCATGATAACCCATTGATGGACAAATAGAGCTGCAGATATGGATCTCTTTACTGAAGCCGCCATTTGATGACATACAAGTCTGAGATAACAAATACCTGTTCCACGTTAAGATTAAAATGTTTGTTGTCTTGGACTGAAAACTGTGCCACTTTGAGTTGTCATGATTACAGAGGTATTCAGACACACTAAAGTATCACAGTGAATTTATTAATGAGATTTGAGGTCACGCTTATCAATGACTTCTTCCTCAGGTTGTCAGCGTCCAATCGGTCTGTCCAGAGGAAAGGCAAAGGTCTGTTACTATAGTGGCTGGTACTACTGCCAAAGCTGCCATCAGGACAACTCTTTTCTCATCCCAGCACGCCTGCTGCACAACTGGGACACCAGCAAGCACAAGGTGGGAACGCATACACACAAAAATATGAAAATACTCACTTTTCAAGCATGCAGAAGCATTAGCAGAGGGTCTCTGCTCCTTAAAAAGCCTTGTCATGTTTTAGCTATTAGGATACCATAAGGAATACCATTAAAGATCTGCAGGTTTCATGCAAGAGCTGGAGAAGATTAATCCTATTATGTCTTTGTGCTAAATATGAAGTGTTTAATGAAAGTTATTAGGATAATTGGTAAAGTTAATCACATGTAGGTATATCTATATTTATGCTTTTTTTTTCTAATTTGCTCTCATTTATTTTTGTGGGCTTAGTGCATACAGGGTGAAGGTGAACTTGTATATTAACAGAGTGTTGAGCATGGGGTAGAGATTAATAAGTATGCACATACTTCTTCCTACTCCATTTCAGGAATGGGGATTTTGTTTGATTTTGTATGAGTTTGTTTCTGTGTATGTATGTATGTGTATACATATGCATGTCGGTGTGTATACAAATATGCCAATATATGCATACGGGTTTGTTGTTTATATGTCCGAAATAAAGACAATCAATCAATCAATTAATTGAGCTACTACCTGAAAGCATGATCTTAGATTAGTGTTCAATATGACATTTTTTTTTTTACCCACTGGCCTTCCAGCCCCATAGATCAGACATTTACTGGCCCCTTTTATATTTTTACTGGCACACAAAATAAGACAATTTAATTACCTTATGTACTGCCAGATTAAAATCTAGTAATATAGCATAATTTATTTGTAGATTTATATTATATTGTAAATCTATATCAGGAAAAAAATGGGAACTAAAGGTTTAAAAAAAACTGGTAGAGTAAATGCTGTGCCCCTCTTTAGACTTGCTTCCACATGCTGCAGATATTTCTGCTACAGAGAAATGAGATGGCTGCAGTCAACTTCAGCAAATTTTAGCATCATCTTAATTTACTGGGATGGGAACAGCTTATTCTATCACATTTGTTAGTATTTTAGTATGAAAATACTTACTGTAAGAAAAAAAATCCATTAGCGAGGGTCCATTTCAGCCAGTTTGCATTATACACTATATTGCCAAAAGTATTTGTTCACGTGACATCCCATTCTTAATCCATAGGGTTTAATATGATGTCGGCCCACCCTTTGCAGCTATAACAGCTTCAACTGTTCTGGGAAGGCTTTCCACAAGGTTTAGGAGTGTTTATGGGAATTTTTGACCATTCTTATAGAAGCACATTTGTGAGGTCAGACACTGAGGTTGGAACAGAAGGCCTGGCTCACAGTTTGGGCTCTAATTCATCCCAAAGGTGTTCTGTTGGGCTGAGGTCAGGACTCTGTGCAGGCCTGTCAAGCTCATCCATGTCTTTATGGACCTGCTTTGTGCACTGGTGCACAGTCATGTTGGAACAGGAAGGGGCCATCCCCAAACTGTTCCCACAAAGTTGGGAGCATGATATTTTCCAAAATGTCTTGGTATGCTGAAGCATTAAGAGTTGCTTTCACTGGAACTAAGGGGCCAAGTCCAACTCCTGATAAACACCCCCACACCCATAATCCCCCCTCCACCAAACTTTACACTTGGCAAAATGCAGTCAGACAAGTACCGTTCTACTGGCAACCACCGAACCCAGACTGAGATTGCCAGACATAATCGTTCCCAATCACTTCCACTTTGTTGTAATACCACTAACAATTGACTGTGTTAATAGTGAGGAAATTTCATGACTTCCTGCAGAGGAAGCAGCCTATCACGGTACCACGCTGAAATTCACTGAGTTCCTGAGAGCAACCAATTCTTTCGCAAATGTAGAAGCCGATAATTGGTTTTATACACCTGTGACCATGGAAGTGACCGTAACACCTGAATTCAGTGATTTGGATGGGTGAGTGAATACTTTTGGAATATAGTTTATGTGAATTGATGGGTGGAAATACCAGCAGCTGGTCAATCAACTTGCCCAGCATACCTCTTTTACTGGCCCTTGCCTATTAGGCTGTTAGGTTATTTTGAATTCTACTTAAATTATTAATAATGAACAGAAAAAGGGGACAGCTGCCCCACCCGGCCCCGTGCGAAGGTAAATAAAATGAGCCACCCAAGTGGGCTTTGATAAAGTCATTTTAATGTAAACTTTTCCAGGTGTCTAAACAGGCCAAGGAGTTCTTGGAGTTTGTGTATGAAGAACCACTGCTGGACATCCAGCAGCTTAACCCCTGTCTGTATGAACACTGTGAGCCTCTGAGCACAGTCCTGCGTCTCCGTCAGCAGCTCCAGTCACTGCGGGCCTACCTGTTCAGCTGCAGAGCAACCGTTGCTGAGGACCTCAGACGAAGGTATGGCTGTGGGGTCGAGGTTCGTTTCTTCAGCACTTCTAAAGAAAGTCAAATCACTTGTTCACAAGCCTTTTTTTTTCTTTTTCTTTTAATGATCTCAGATGAAGCAGTTTCTACCTGCAGGCCATCATCATATAAGGTGCTTTACGCTAATGGTTGTGAGCAATAAGTGTCAACAAAAGTCACATTATTCACTAACATACAAGAAATTAAGTTTGAATCACATTTAAAAAAATATTCTGGTGAACTGATCCTTTAAAGAAGTTCAGCTCAGATGAATTTATGGAGATAATTTTTTTGTTGCACATCAGCAGCCTGCGTTATCAAACTCCAACTAATGCACTTAATTATGTTTTATGACAGACTGTTATTATGTCCTTTGATGATGCGCGTGTGTTTATATGTGTGTGTCTGAGTTCATGTGTATATTACTATGACTTTTATCTCCATGCATTCTTTGTGTGCATATATATTGTTTATATGTTAAAGATGTGTGTCTGTGCATATATGTTGATGTGTGTGATGGTCAGAGGGGATGACTGTTTATGTGAGTGGGATCCCACACTGAAAGCCTTGTCTGTGCAGTGATGGATGTTTCTTACTCTGGTCCAGTTCACTAACAGAGCATTTCTAATGGAGATCCAGCACATAGATTTGTCATATTTAATGTTGGCACCAAGTTAGATGAATGACTATTAAAAATATTTACATGCAGAGCTGAAACAGATGGGTGATTAATCCATTGGTTATTGGGCAGAAAAATAATGAATTATAATATCAAATGTTTCAGCATTTCAGATGTTAATATTTTCTTGTTTTCTGAGACTTTTATGATAACCTGTCAAATATACGTAGGTTATGTTGAACTGATGAAACATATAGCTTGGCGATAATAAATAGTCACCTAAGATTTGATCACTTTTTTCAGTGGTTGGAACTCATCATGCTGTGTCAGTGAGCTGCAGTACCTTATAGCAACACTATAAACAGTTTCTCAAGTTTGCATTTTATTTATTGTCAGGATTTCTCCGGCAGAGACTTGCTGTGAAGGAAACTACAGTAACAATAATACAATGTAACTCTTACATTCATATAAGTCACATTTTGGAATAGCAAATCAGGACCAGGATCTGCTGGTATTTCTACCAGCCTGGAAAAAAAATCATTTTAGTCATACTGTAGTTGTAAATCAGAGCAGCATCATAGCGTTCTGTGTTTACTTCTGTCCCATTAGCTTGTGCCGGCCAGTGCCCCATCACTTCCAAACACTACAGGATTGATGAGGGCCATGGCGCTAAAACCTTTCCATAGTCATTAGTTTACTTCAGGGGATCTGAGAAGATATGCCTGTTGCATGCAGCCAGACGGCCATGGACACACAGTCACACACGAAACCACACGAGGCACTCAAAGCTGTGTTTGTGGCCCTGTGCTGCAGTTCTCAGACACTGTGAGAGGTTTGCATCTATATTAGCAAGGGAATCTTTGGCCTTAATTCGGTAAGGTCATTTTCTGTTCAGTGAAGATTAGGTTAGGTGGTTTGTTTCAAGCGATCCACACGGGCAATCTGTGGTAATAGATATAAGAATAACAATTACACTTCCACACTGCATGCAAAGATTATATTGTTGTCACCCTCTTTAAAAGGGTCTGTTTTTTGCCTAAATCATCATATTTTCAATGTTTCGTTCAGTTTTTTGTCTTTTCTGAAAAACCTGAAAAATGACTTATTTTAATAGGGTGACAATATTTATACTCAAATACTCAATACTATATACTGATCGGATGACATGACGACTATAATCAGATGTTATCCGCTTGCATTAGCTAGCCCTTTATGCCAACATTATATCCATGTGTTGGTTAAAATGCTTTTTCTGGCTTTTTTCATGTTTTTATTGTTGATCAGCATGAACTTCATAAAAGAACAGGATCTCAAATATGATCTTAAGGCTGCATACGGCCCTTTGAAAAAGAGAGTTTTCAGAGGATTCTGTCTCATCAAAAGACTCTAAACAGATTCTCCTGCATGTCACTACTTCATAATTCCTCGTGGTGGCACTTATCAGTGAATAAGGGTGAAGTGAACTGAATAAACTCGCAGGGGTAAAATGCAGAGCACAGGTGAAAGCTGTGCCCGTACTTATGCCTTTTCAGGAGTATTTCATGTTCTTCAGTTACTCAGATAATTTTTCTTCACTGTATCGATTATCACAGAAATGCTGTATCCTGATGCCTGGCATTACCGCATCAACATATCGATAGCATGCTTTTCTGAGATGCTCTGTGATTCCCGCCTCTACATACAACGTTGTGGTGTCCTTGCTGACCGATTTCAGTGCGGATGTTAGGGGATTATGGGCAGGTTGTTATTCTTGCATTATAATAGCTCAGGAGGTGGTGGTCATTGTTATTAAAAAAGAAAAGAAAGAAATTGCACCAGAAAAGTTGCATTAGCACTTTCCTGGCACTTCGTCAATATAAAAAGATCTCCAGAAGTTTGACGAAAATGAGATTGTTTGTGCGCAGAGATGCTGCTCTGCTTTATTTTGTAATATGTTGGTTTGTCCACCACTTACACATACGAGCACACTTGTTTGCACAACTCTTCCTCCTACATCTCTACACAGACCTACTCAGGTCAGACCCTCCTTCAGTACACAATAATAATCACTGAGGGATAACAGAATTTAATGAAAGGTGTGTCTGTTGGAGTGGGAATGGCCCCGAGGTTAGTGAAATAAAATATAGAATGAAATCCTATCAGGTCTTAGACATTGTTGGTTGTTGACGTGTGTACATTTGTGTACGTGAATTTGTGTGTGCTCTTGCTAATCGAAAACATTATTTCTCAAGGCTTTTTATCAAGATCATCACACACTTTGAGGGTGTGTTCATCTGTGCACAGACTACACAATCAGAAAAGTGTGTGAATGCTGATGTGGTAACCACTGGTAACATTCCAAACAGAGTAGTTTATCAGTGGTACCTATCACCATGAGGCGTCTACATCACACATACACACAACCTTGTGTTTTAATGACACTCAGCACAGCTTTAGACAGGATTTAACGTGGTGCCATCAATCTTAGAGGTCTGAGAGGAGGCCTCATAGCTCACTCACGTGTTTTTCCTTCTTTGTGAGGACATTCACTGACATAATCGCTCTGAAGCCCTTTACACTAACCTTGAACATTGCAGCTAAATGCCTTATGTTCTCATTAATCATAACCTAATTCTAATCTTCACCCACAAACCTCTGCCGTGTGTCATCACACACTATTTAAGGCAATGGGAAATCTTTTGCCTCTAGGTTAATATTGTTACTTTGTTTAGCAACCACTGGACTGAAAGGTTGGTGGTTAAACATTAAATGTGCTCATAATGGACCCAGAGATCTTGATCACTGCATTCTTATTTATATACCAACATGACTGAGTGTATTACAGTAAAACTGCCCTGCATAGTTTTATTAGGACCCAGCTTAAGATTTAACTTGAACAGTTTGGGTGCAGTCATACTGCTCACATAGGTAATAGTTGGATTGCGTCATATCAGTGACACACTGGCCTTCTAAAAAGGTGCTTTTTCATGATGGTGTGTGATTGTAACTGACACTAACTGCCACTCCGAATATTTTTTGTGATCAAAAGTGAAGAGTTGGAGTATCAGCGTCACTGATCGTTTAAACCTGATAACCTGTTTGTGTAGAGAGAGATGGAGAAAGAATTGTTTTCGTGTGTTTGTCTTTCAACAGGATTTTCCCCAGGGAATACCTCCTCCAGCACATCCACCTGTACTCACTGGCCGATCTGCAGCAGGTACATGCACACGCCCACATGCATGCAGGAAAGACCTTTTTAGAAATGGGACACATGAGATTTGCTGCCTTCATCAGTCTGACAGCGTGACAGCATTCTGTCATTCAGACATAGATCACTTTCACATTAATGGCCACTGCGATTTCAGTCAAACATTCTGGCAGTCACGCAATGTTTTCCACATGCATAAGATTGGAGAGTACATCAAGTGACTACTCTATAGTCCAGAGTTTTCTTGTTTTGATAGTTTAATCATCTGAGAAACCACATCTTGTATGTAGTTATGGGAACACACCCATGCACACTTCGGTAAGCATATCGTGCATATCTTTTAAACTGTGACTCTGTGTAATTTGCTCTTTGAATGAGATCAATTGGTATCTTTAAAAATAATTAACAAAGCTATCACTGTTATGCCATGTGCGTAAAAGCACGCAGCTCTCTTGCTCATGGATAGATTTTGCTCCTGTCTGATGCTGCAGGTATGTAATAAACTCAGAAGGACCTCTTAAAGCTGGAAGATGCAAGCTCATTTCAGTACCTTTACTGGTGTATTCTACGTGTCACAGATTATGCCTTTTGTCTCAGTAAAGACTAAACCTCAAGGATGTATTTCTATAAAAAATTTCAGTTTGTAATAGATGTGAAATTGCAGAGCAGAGAGAGTAAAGAAAAACATCAACAAGGTAACCGAGAGACTTCAGCCCTGGACCGGGCTTGTTGCCACTTCTTCAAATCATCTGTTTTGGTGTTTGAGGAAAAATTGAAGGTTTAATGTAGAATAAAGCCTAGGTTTTAGTCTTGAATAAACATATTTTATACAGGCAAAAGTGTCCGGGATTCTCAGTGGCCTTTTTTCGGGTTAGAGAAACTGATTCTGATACTAAACATTTTTATACATAGTGATTAAAACATATTTTTCCACTTCTTTCATTGTCACTGGGTGGTATGTTCCTTCATGACCAAGAGCACACAAACGTTTGCAAACTGCTGGGAGTTTATCTTCCAGTTTTAGTTGTGCTCCGTGCTTCTCTGCCAATATTTGCTAGCATTAGTGGCTAGAATCTTTGAGTGTATTTTTCATCATATTTCTTCACATATTTCCATGTAAGAAAACATTAAAAAACATAAGAAAGTTCCTGAAGAATTGTGTAGGAGCAGACTGAAGCTAGACTGAGAAAATTTTAAGTATCTAATCTTCAATTGTTCACCACCCGTAAGGCTCCACTCTGCGATGGGTTTCATTCATTACCAAGAACACGCACGCTTCATTATAATTTGAATCGGTCCAAATACACCTTCCCACTGCTGCAGCTATTAACTAGAGCAGCAAATATTTATTAATCCACTACTAAAAATAGACCTCAGCAAGAGTCAGTGAGCTTCTCTGCAGCTGCGAGCAGCAACCAGGGAAGGGGACATGACAAACACACTGTTAGTTTCTCTCTTTTTGTCCGATTTGTCAACAGGTTGTGTTGCTTTTAAGTAAACACAACCTTTCCTTTGTTTCTTTGGCCAAGTGTTCATGTCATAACAGTGATAAGAAAGGGTGATGCACTCCAGCAGCCTCATTTGGAGACTTTTTAAGTGTCGGGATTGAGAAAACAAAGGTCTCAGTGGAAAGTGTTTGTATGTGCGTCTTATCCTCATAACCCTGTTGTTGTTTTATCATAACAAAGAGACCTGGTGTTTTATTTAATCAAATTGCATATGCTTACATCTGTAAATGTGTTTAAAACTTCTCTCACCTCTTTTTGAATTTATTGATGAGGAGATTTGAAAGAGATTTAGATGAATTCTTTTTTTTTTTTTTTTATTGCTGGCCTTTCAGCAGCTCAGCATTGAGTCGCCGGACTGAGTTGGGGGTCAGAGGAAAGCAACCGCAAATGACTGAAAAGTTCTTTTGTTTGTCATTATGTTCATTATGTTGTACCCTGCCCCATTTTTTTTCTTTCATCCTGCTCTTACTCAGAGCTTGGCCACAGACTCTCACGGTGAAAGAGATTGGACCCCCCACCACCACCTCCACCACCTCCTCCTCCACTCCCACACTCTGTGTCTCTCTGCTTCACTAATTGGTCACATTCAGAATCAACAGGCAGAAAAACAAAGCGTGACATCCCTCCATTCTTCTAAACATCCCCTTGGCCTCACACACGCTCAGCACATGGGTTGTGTGTGTTTGTGTGTGTGTGAGCGTGTTCTCTCTTTTTTCTTTGCTAAAGCTCTGATTTTAGTCATAAACTCCAAACTGATGATTTTGTATGATTTTCACCCATGGGTGTCTTTGGAGGCTGTACTGCCCCCCCACACACACACACACAGATTCTCAAGCACTCTGCCTCTTAATTGGTTTTCCATATTAACAAGCTTGTTTCTTTTGATTCACCTCCTGAATAAAATGACACTCTTAATCAACATGGCTTTTTTTGTTCCACCCCAGAGGTCAGCGAAGGCTCAACTCCCCTGGCTAAACCCTGGACCGCACTAGTCTTTTTTTTTCCCCCCTTTTTCTTTTCTTTTTTTTAACCTCCAAACAAATAGCCTCCACCCATATCCCCTATTATGAACCCGTTTGTTTTGTAGAACCCATGTGTGTTTGGCGAAGGACGCTCTGCCCCTTTCCTCTGCTCGCTTTTTTTTTCTTTTTGGTTTCTTAAGATTTTGTGTGAGGACTAAAGGAGCACAAAAATGTGTGTGTGTGTGTGTGTGTGTGTGTGTGTGTGTGTGTGCATGCAGCAGGCTTCCCACAGTGACACCCTGGCATTCCCTGTATGCCAGGCATGCCTCTCCACTCACACTTGTCCAGGCACACAGAGGCCTCTTAAGTAAATGCTACATGTTCTCAGGAACATTTCTCCTCATGCCTTTAATTATAGGAGGTGCTTTCACCCTCAGATATACAACACTGGATTAAACGATAAGGACCAAAGAATCCAGATAATAAGAGATATTTTGTGTTAAGGGGTTGCACCATGCTAATATGGGTCACTGTAGAAATTGTTGAGACTGTGTGAGAATATTGAGTGGCGGTGGCATGGGACAGGTTGATAAACGGTATGTAATTAAAACACTGCTGTTACTGAGTTAAAAAGTTTGAGGTTATTTAGAAACTGTGAGCCATTACAGTGTCTGCCAGGGTAAATTTGCAAATATTGCTGTGGTGGCAGCACCTTCAACGTCTGGGCACTCACTCTTGATTGCAAGGGACTTGCACAGGTAGGAGGCAACCTGTCTCAAACAATTGTGGTCCAACTTGGCTGACTGCAGTCACTCTTAGACAGATTCATGATTCATCTAGGTTATAAACGCAGACAGATTGCCAACATGTTTGCACTGATGAGGGCGGTAAGTCATTTGCAGTAGGGAGCTCAACTCAACCTGGTTTCCAGCTGATTGTATTTTAGTTATATTCCTGTATAAATGCACAGTTGCCAAGCACTTGTCATTATGCAGTTGACTCACTGTCCTGCAGCAACTATGTCACTATGTGTGGAAAATTTTCTGTTTCAAATCCACGAGGTTCTGGCTGGATTCTGACTATAAGTAATTAATATGAATTTCTGTTTACCATTTATGTAGACTGCAACAGATTTGCACTTTTTGCAGATTTTTTGCAACTGATTACAAGTGATCCCAGACCTTGTCCCTGTCTTCAAAGCAATCATTTCAAAGGCAACAAGATGAGTCTAGTACCTCTTGTGACGTCAAGGCCTCAGGGCTTTGTCCCTGCAGCAAACCAAGATGTGTTTCCTACCAGCAAATCACGTAGTTGTTTCTTTTCTTTTTTTTATGCTTCAAGAGGCCAAATCCTTGATCAGTTTTCTACTACAGCTGTGTGCCATAGTCAGAAAAAAATAAACGCGGTGACCCCCTCGAGAGTAAGTTATTATATTCTGCCATTAAGGTTGGATTATTGAACTAAAAAGAAATAAAAGCAACAAAGAAACATGTTTCTTACATCTGCTCACCCAGAAGATTACTTGTAAATCTGGGGATTTCAGGGGAATGTCCTGAGAAGACAGACTCCATCGTGCATACGCTGACATCCAACATACATCAGGTTCTCTGTGTGTGTGACAGAGAGACAGAGCAGAGCGTGTTATCCAAACAGATCTCACCCTGGTCTTTGCAGCCATGTAATCCCAGCTGGCTTTCGAGGGTCTCATTGGAGCTGCGCTAGTCTGTGTGTGTCTGTTTCTGTGTGTGTCTCTGTGTGTGTGAGAGAGAGGGAGAGAGAGCGAAGGGCAGGCGAACGGCTGTTTAACAGCAGTTTTAGGGGATTAGGAGGTTTTGGAGCACAAAGACTCTGCGTGGAGCAGGGAAAGAGGTTGAACTGGAGGGGGAGGAGCTTAAGAGGATGGACGGAGGGAGAGGAGGTGAAAAGTGTGTGTGTGTGTGTGTGCGTATGTGTGTCGTGGGAGGATTTTTGGAGGGAATGAGAGTCAAATAGGTTAATACTTAGGGAGCATTGCACTCTATGCTGAAATGAATTCTGATAGTATTTCACATTTTTTGTTAATTATAATCCTGAGAATCTTAGTGAAATATTCACAATTTTGTTATTTTTTGGGACTTGTACCTGTATTGCTGTAGATGTTCGTACCAACTGGTTTTATAAAGTAGATATTTTCTACTATACAAAGTAAAAGCAATGAAACACTTGTAATATATATATATATATATATATATATATATATATATATATATATATATATAAAATTTCTTTTAACATTTTTTTTTCTCTTGTTGCTGTTCCCATATTCTGTTCACTCACCTTGGGTGTTTTATTCACCTGATGACATGAATCTTTCAGACAGATTTACTTTATTTGGGAATTTTAAGATAACAGAATGTGTGCTGTTTTTTGTTTTTTTTATTATTAATTTCTTTTTTAGTAATCTGAAAAACTTCACAGTGTATTTTGTGTTTGTTATGCATGTGTCTGCATCCTTATATTGAGACAGAAATTGGTTGGTCCCTAAATGACCATCTGCTGGTTCACCCACACACTCAGGATAGTCATCAATATTTGGCTTCATTGTTGTTCTGTCCAAGTTGGAAGTTCTAGTTTAAATGATTGCTCCAGAGTGACGCTGTTGCTCTCTAGCCTTTTGGTGTAACTAATAGAATTGTCACTATACATTTATGGGAGGCAGTAACAGCAGGGACCCAAGTGTGGTAAAATCACCAATAAACCAATTTGCTGAGTACAGTAATTGTTTTAAATTAAGAAACTATGTGCAGGAAGTGGACATGTATTTACTTGTTTTCTTTATATTGCCTTTATATTCCCCTTCTTGCATATTTATTTGTTTCTTTCACTCTCCATCCATCCATCCATCTTTCTATCCCTTCCTCCCTTCCCATCGTTCCCAAGAGAGCCAGCCAGCCACCAGAGCTGTGCTGCCAGTCGTTTGATTCTGCCCAGTGCAATTATAGTGGGCCTTAATTACTGAGCTTGTCAGTCTCCATCAGGAGAGCCATTTGTCATGTGGACTGGGCTGGACCGGACTGAGCAGGCCTACTTAGGTTTGGTGTGGGGGTAGAGGGACACACAAATCTGTCTGCCACTCTCAGTACCTGTCCATCCATCACTCTGTCTGTCCAGAAACATTTATTTTTGGTTACACTGTTTTTGTACTTTTTAAATTTGTTGTTGCCATTCATGTTGCTATTGTCATAAAGTAAAGTGCAGTTCAAGGATAAATTACTTTATTTCCCTATTGTTTAAATGTTTGTTTTTAACTTGAGTGCGATTTTCTTTGACTCCCTATGTGCTGCCCAGCTTAAATCCTGCCATTGCCTTTTCCACCTGTAACGTTCTTCACATTTGGTCTACCTTGGAAAATGCTGAAGAAAATGTATCAAGAATGTGGTACTTGTTTTCCTAAAATGGTTTCAAAAAGCAGAGCACCTGCAGAAAACCAACATTTTTTTCCATAGTGTATTTGAAAGGTTGACAACTGACAACCATCGCAAACTCACCCACTGGTTTGTAGGCTACAATTTTGAAGCCTCGCAATTAGCATCTCCGTGTTTTTAAAACCATATGTGGCCATATTTGGAGGGTAGAGCTGGGTGGTTAGCTAGTGGAAACAGAATGGAGATTTCTGGCACAACTTCACCTACTTCCAAGGTGCATGTAGAAGAACAAGGGTCTAAAGAGGCTGAAGCTCCAGCAACACTTACGGTATGAAGAACAACTTTAGTCCCCCCATGTTGGTGAAGTAATAAGATAAACAAAATAAACAACGACACCCCCACCCCCCCGGTTTTGTTTGTTTTGTTTTGTTTTGTTTCCTACTCAACACATGCTATTTAAATTGCTGTCTGTGATATAGTTCTTGATGAACCTGATGAAGGCCAGGCTGAAAAGCTGTTCTTCATACCACAACTTCTTTAGACCCTAGTTATCAGCTAGAGCTAATGGTTCGGAAGGGCCATCTATAATTTACTATGATATCAAAGAGGTAATGGAAACTGACTTTAAAAAAAAAGGTACCAGAAAAACAGATGCTGACTGGATACAGCATTCTTTACTACATTCAAACATTTAACAAGATGAAAAGGCACTCATATATCTTAGTATTATTTAAATGGCTTATTTGTATTAAAAATTCACCCCCTGCAGAGTTATCATGAAGGGGAAAGTTGAATATTTGGAATGAAATTGCTTGTACTAGGCTGTAAACATATTTATTCCTGCTCTAGTTGGTCATTCTCAAATGGGACTCTATGTTTATTGACTCAATGATTGTTAGCTTTAAGTGACCATAACTTAAAGTTTCCAATACAGTTTTGGGCTCTTTTGCATTGGTGCTATTTTTTTAGGCCTGGAGGTTGCTTCTTGACTTTTTTTTATTACATTACTGGAATGTATCCTGCTTTTAGTAAAATATTGTTCTAAGGTATCAGTCTCAATTTAATCTGAAGATTGAACATTTTTTATCACGTTTGTAAGGATACCCTATAAGTTGTTACATCCATTCAACTTAATGAAAAATGTAGCAGTCTTTGGTCCTGCAATTCAGTGCAGATGGGATCACTGTACCTCAGTGTGCTATGTTTCCTCTGTGTGAGCATGGTTTCTTCCTCCTCTCTACATCTCTCTTCCTCTCGTCCTCATCGTCTAACAAACAGCATGAAGGAGGTTATAATTGGCAGGTCCAGAGCTCTGCCAGGTGGAACCACTTGTATCTGAATACAGGCTCTCGCCCTCTCTCAAGATCTCTCTTGTATATTGAATCTGCCACTCTTTCTCTTACTTTATACTCTGTTTTTTTTTCTTCTATTAAATTTCTCCCTCTGTCATACATGTACTGTCTTATTAAGCTTATAGCGCTGTCTGCGTTGTTAACAAGATACAACAAAGCTTGAAGCCATGTTGAGTTTTTTATCTGTGAGGAGTCTGTACAACCTTTCTGTGCAATTGCTCATCATCTGTTCACGACTATACAACCCCAGCCCCCCACTGCTAAGCCCCCCACCCCTCAGTTCTTTAAGGAACTTGCCAAGCGTTGCCATCCAAAGTTGTTCGCCTCATGCACTGGCTGCCTTACTTCCTTTAGTTTCCTGTCTTAAATCACTCCTTTTTTTCTGCTTTTTCACCAAGTAAACTAGAATTCACCTTTTAGTCATTTTGAAATCCAGTTTCTCATTAGTTTCTTCATTTGACGTTTTCCTCTTGGGCCCCTCCTTTCTCCCATATCTTTGCCTCAGTTCACATAGGCAATCTAAGTGTTCACATTGGTATCTCTACATACAGTGCCCGTCAAAAGTTTGGGCACACTGAGTTTATGTACTATAAATTATACTAGATTCAAAAAATTCTCACTAGTTTCTAGTTTTAGTTAGTATTTAGCATCATTAATCTGACTCCTTGAGATCTATAGTACGATTTTCCATTGCCCAGCAGGCAGCTGCTTTAGTTTCTTGGTTGCAAAGTTTGGTTATAGATAAGGGATGTTTCTCCACTGGCAGTGTGATGTGGAGTTTGTGATGGCTGGTTGGAGCTGGAAGTCAAAAAACCAGATGTAGGTCTGATATAAGATCCATCTTATCCTGTTGGTGTGAAGGCTCCAGGATCATATTAGGAATATCAAACTTATTTTGGCTGTATATTTTCTTTCCATACTTTCCTGGCTGGCTGACTAGCACTTGCTCTTACTTACACTGGTTCATCATTACCTGTTTGCATCATTTCCTCAGTCTTTGCTATGGTCAGAGCTGGGCCATACCCAGTTGGGCTTGTGCACTTTAATAAGTAAGTCATTACCAATGGTTAACTGATGCGTTTAAATACTACCTAACTTACCCTATCCTATGCTCACCCATGGCCAGAATTTGTGGGTATTGATTGAAAGAGTAAGATTGCAGATATAAATAACAAAAATTAACTTTCTGTTTCT
This sequence comes from Pterophyllum scalare, assembly GCA_024447675.2. NCBI lineage: Eukaryota > Metazoa > Chordata > Actinopteri > Cichliformes > Cichlidae > Pterophyllum > Pterophyllum scalare. Next base: position 47,207 of record JAMQGT020008384.1, read on the forward strand.
GTCTGGGTATAGTTTAGGTGATAGTGTGAGGAGCTCTGTCATTTGGAGAAGCTCAGAGTAGAGCCAGTACTGAGAAATCAGTTTGGGCATCTGATTAGGATGGTGTGGTGAGGCGTTTTATGTCCCGATGGAAGGAGACCCTGGGGTGGACCCAAGACACACTGGAGAGATTATGTGTCTCAGATGGCCTGAGAATGCCTCAGTGTTCCTCCGGAAGAGTTAAAGTTGGTGGCTGGGGTGAGGGAGATCTGGCCATCTCTGATTAGACTACTGCACCCATAACACAGATTTGAGGTCGGTCGGTCAGTCGATAGGTAGGAGAATTTAAACTGTTATAATCTCCACTGCTGCCTCCACAACCTGGGTCTGGATAAGCAGCAGAAGATAATTTATTTGTATACCACAGTTAAAAACATGGCTTTTCATTCTTTCCTGCATACACACTTCTATACACACATATTAGACAAACAAAAGGCCACAAATAATGGGAAAAAAGATTAAGGGAAAGCTAACATATAGAAATGAGTTTTCATCAGTCATTTAAAACAAGGGCAACATGGTAGCGTGGTGGTTAGCACTGTTGCCTCACATCAAGAATCCACTACCAGGGCCTTTCTGTGTAGATTGTTAATGTTTTCCCTAATCAGATGATTGGAGGGCTGGTTGCAGTTATAAGGTCTCAGTAACTCTGCTTTATAAAAATAACACAGAGGTTCTAAACAGATGATTTGATATTTTTGGCAAGGTAACCAATAAAGTGACTGACCTCATTAGCAAAACTCTCAAGATCAAACACAAGAACATCAGTTGTGCCAGGATTAAGGAGAAAATTTAAAGACATGCACTTATTAATGGCCATGAAGCATTCATTGAGGTAGGAGAGGCTGCTGAGGTTGTTTGGCTTAACAGAAAAGTGCAGCTGTGTATTATCTGTGTAGCAGTGATAGGAAATATCTTTGAAACTGTTTAATAAATGACACAAACGTAAGATAAACCAGGGAAAGAAAATTGGTCCAAGGATTGACCCCTGGGGGATTCCACAAAAAATGAGGGGCGCTGATGAGGAAATTTAGAATGGTATGATCAGTGGTGTCAAAGGCTGCAGATAAATTAAGTAGAACTAAAATTGAATATTCACCTTCATCTAAGCGCATATGAATATCACTGGAAATTTTCAGGAATGCTCTTTGGTTGATTTTGTTGAAAACCAGATTGGAATTTATAAAATATATTATTACCCTCAAGCCGATGGGCTACAGCTTTCTTGAGGATTTTAGAAATGAATGGAAATGGGCCTGGAATGGTCTAAAACAATGGGATCTAGGAGGGGGATTTTATTTAAATTAAATTTTTACCTTGTTGGTTGTGGCAACTGACTAATTCTCTACTGGTCAACCTAAAGATATTCCAGCTTTCAGAAAAATGTGATGGAAAAAAGTTTATGTTGGTTAGTTGGCTAAAAAAAAAATTATGAAAGTAGAAAAAGAAGAATAGCAGCTGCTACACTTGGCACACAGGAACTTGTATTGATATTGTTTATTGCCAAGGCATTGTTGTTGACCATGTCCTTTCCACTTTTCTCTTTGTCTACTGCTACTCCTTTATTTTATCCCTTATACATGTACGTGCTTTCTCATCATTCTCTAGGTGATTGATGGAAAACTGGCTCCCTTCCTGTCCAAGGTGATCAAGTTTGCCAGCTCACATGTCTTCAGCTGCAGCTTGTGTCGAGAGAAAGGCTTCATCTGTGAGCTCTGCCAAAACGGGCAGGTCATCTACCCCTTCCAGGAGAACGCCACCCGGAGGTACACATCCTCAGATGACCTTTCTTTAAATTTAAACACGTGACTGGTTTTAGAATTCATTTCATCTCATGAGCAGAAAAGTCAGACGATCTGACCGATAGCTTCCGCTAAAGTATTTAAGTTATTTTTTTCTGAGTGGAGTCAAGAGAGAGTGCATCGTTTTCTTTTATTGACTTAATAATTGCTTTGAATCCAGAAAATGTCTGAAAACAGTTTGCATGGGAGAAAGCCTGGTGTGATGACCCTTTACTGTCTGAAAATGAGGTGCAAACGTGTACGTGACTTTTTAAGCAGCAACACTGAGTCTGCTGTTTGTTAGTAACACTGGTTGGCATGAGAGCTCTGTATGTGTGTGTTGGGTGCAGGGATTTTCACGACAGAGTCTAGAGCCTTGTCCTCATCACTGAAACTCAGAGTGACAGATAACACAGATAAGAGCTGATCAGGACCATTTCTTAAAAGACTCTGAGCTGTGGACATACACACACCGTACTTGTTGAGCTGTGTTTTATGACGTGTGAAGTGTTAACTGATAATAGCAGTATCTGCCATCCTTACTGGAACAGAGCTGTAAAGATTTACTGAGTTGTTGACTTTGTTACTCATACTTAGAAGGTGCAGGAAATGAGCAATAACTGGGCGTTAATAGCCTATACTACCAATTTATTGCTATCAGATTACAATGTAATGTAGATTTGACCATTATTCTGATCATGGAATATTTCAAGATATATTGAACTTATTAGCTTCTTTGTTGCCACCTGGGTGACAAACAGGTTGGAAACTTTATTTTATGAAATCAATTTATTTGGAGCTCAAAGTCATTGTGGAAAAACGCCATTGTGCCAGAGATGTCCTTCAAATAATGATGTTTCCATAATTGAACTCTGATTAACCGGCCACTTCCTTGGCTCACCACATCAATGTGATTATACACAGATCTCAGAAGGTAACTCAGTGTTGCATCTGCTGATAGGACCCATTACCAAACCTATATATACTTTTCAGTACCACTTACCAGTCACTAGTAGCAAAAGTATCAGATTTTGTTGGAAATTGGATTTGCCTTTCTAGCCAAAAGTTGGGTAGCCTCTCTCACTGATAAACACTAGCAGCTTAGCTTTGGGGGAAAAAACAGCAAGGAAAAGGGCTAAAAATGCCTGCTCAAACCTTAAAGGAGTGATATCATTCTTCTCATCTAAAGACTCCTGTAAATTGTGATATTAGTTTGGTGAGGTTTCATGAGGTTTTAACTTTCTGGTCTATAGACTCCAAAACTACAAGGAGCTGAGCGATCACATTTGCCATATGTCTTTTTTACTCTTCAAAGATGTGCAACATGATACTCATCTTCCTGGATGTTTTGTACCCTTTGTACACTTTGGCTGTATTGATCTGAAGTGGAGAGTAAACAACATGGAGGATTTCAGGCTGCTAATGCTATGATAAGATATGCTAATCATATGCTGCCTCTTTATTATGGCTTATTTGTTTAGCCTACTCATCTGATCATATTGTGCTGTGTGATTGGTTATACCTACATGACCATTATTGACTGAAATGGAGAATGTGTGGATTCCCCATATCAAGCAACTGACCTAGGTCACTGTACAGCTGGCAGTAGCTCAATAGTTAGAAACTGGAAAATCCCAAATTTCTAGGTAAAGAACCAGTCTGTTTATAGTGACATCAGTTCTAGGTTGCAGCCTTATTGACTAGTCTGTGATGCCAACTTCTGATTGGCTAAGCATTATTTTTAATGTTGGTAAGGGACAACTCATAGCTATTAATAGTACAGACTGTGACCATCATTGAGCAATATTAAAGCCATACCTACTGCTCAGAAATGTTGCTCAAATGTGAACAACATGTTGCCTTATGATTATATTGATGTTATTCATAATAATACAGAATGGACTGATGTCAGCAGATTATGTAGTATGAGTGCATAATGTAGTAATATTCCTGTACACACATGAATTTAATATGATGTGAATACCTTGTAAGTATGCATTATGTTTGGATTATTGTTATAGATTATATAAATAGAAAGACATTATGTAATATACATCCATTAACAAGAGTGCAGTATGCACTTTCTCTAATTTGTTTACCATGGATTTTTTTGTGTGTGTCTGTTCTAGGATGTGGTTACCAAGTTGAAGATTATACAGAATATCAATCTTATAGCATGCTTAAAATTGTTTAGATTTAATGACTGTTGTTAATACTTAAAACACATTTTCCTGAAATATGTATTTTATCTTTAATAACCCAGTGGTCACTAAAAGTATTTGGATAAAAGTTTATGGCAAGGACTCCAAATTAGGGTAAAATGGTTTTGCAGAAGGTAATAAGATGTCTGCTGGAAGGTTTTCTATTATGGAACGGGGCTCCAATGTTATCCTGACATTTATTTAATATTTTCATTAATCATGGGAGGATATCCCCATCAGGGATGGGTCTTGTTTCTACTCTTAGCTCTGTATGACGCCAGTGTGGGCAGATATCCTTAAGATGGTCATCTGAGCCCAAAAGCCCCGCACACCTGCTGTTCCACCCTTCTGTTTTCAAGGGTCAGCCAGTCAGAAGAAGGGCCAGTTTAAAGGTAGGGGGGAGCGTAAATGACTGATTTAAGAAAATGAATGTGTTATAAACAGTGACTGAATGAAGGATAGAAGAGAATAGCGAGAGCATGAGAGAGAGAGAGGGAGAAAGAGAGGAGGACTCGGGAACCGTGACAGAATGAACTTAGAGGCTGGATAAAATGAATAATGCATATTTGGGACTGAGAATCATGCAAAGCTATTCTTGGAAATAGGCGTAACAGGTCCCTTTGAAACCTGCATCAGATGGAGGTACCTCCATTATTTGCTTACTCCTTTCATCATTCATGGTGTGCACTTTTGCTGTCAGAGCTCTGCAAAGCTTTATTTAATTTCTTTAAACATATTTCAAAATTCTGTTTTTCAAATGTTGTTGAGTTGGTTTGGAGACACGTCATACCAGCAGCCACACTTTGAAGCTGAATATTGCAGCTGTGCCTTGCAGTAATCTAAGCATCTCCATTTTGGGTTGATAACCACACATTTTACGTTGTGACTATGATCATAAGTTAATACGAGCCCTCATCTCACCCGGACAGAACAAGGTGCCAATGTTTCTCAAGTTTGCTTAATTGTTTAAAAAAGAAAGAAAGATGTGATGACTTCTCTGCATCAACATTTGTATTCATCTTTTAATGGAAGTCATTTTACAGCCCCGTATACATACTCATATATGTTTACTTAGCGTTCCCTGGAGCCCCCAAAGCATAATGTCTGCCCACATAAAGAACTAATCTCATACATGACACAGTCGCCATCCACTCCTCCTCCACATAACTTATACTATTAAAGCCTTGCTGCCAGTCACCAATTCAGTCACTCAGTCCTCCAGGGCAAAATAATGGCTCACCCAGCCTGACAGTTGGTACACAGTATGAATCTGGCTCGCTGATAGTTTCCTTACACAGCTGGTGAAACTTGACTGACTGACGTGCGTCTTTGTGTTTGCAGGTGTGACAGCTGCGGTGCCGTTTTCCACGCAGAGTGTCGACAAAGAGCTCAGCCATGTCCTCGCTGTGTTCGCCGGGAACTCCACCACAAGAGACCATCATCTTTTTGGTCACCTGACGATGACAGCCCCGGATGTTTCCACCTGCCCTACCAGGACACCTGAGACAAACACCCACAGGAGCCATAACAAACAAGGCACCGCCGCCCAGCCATTACCCTGGACATCAAGAGCCTGTTTCTCTAATTTGTGTGTGTCTGCGGGATGGACCTTGTGACAGTAGGTACTGGGGAGTGGACTCGGAGCATTTGATGCAGCATCAGGGTTGTGTTTTTGTGTGTGGACCTGCCAACAGACACGCCTGAGCTGAGCGCCCTTTGTCTTGCTTTAAAGAGCAGGAAAAATAAAAAAACAACTGAAGAACTGCTGAGTCAGGCTTTAAAGATCAAACTACTTGCATTTTGTCGTCCAGGAAACAAACCGATCATCCTCTGCCATCTTCATCCCCAAATTTCCATCTCCAGGAGTTAGACGTGCATAACCACAGCCGAAAAACTGGAGAACTTCAAGCTTAAAAATGATTATTGTAACCACCTGCTCTCAAAGTCCTGCTTAAGTTTAGCAATGAAATGAGTAGTCAGTAGACAGAAAACTAGTAATCAATCTTGGCAATGGATTTATCAAAAAAATGCAAAATTTGCTGCTCTCTTTTGAGTGAAATAAGCAAATTTTAAATTTCCCTTGCTGTGGGAACACAGTGTTTTTGCCTTTGTTTACAGACAAAAATACAAAATAATTGAAAATGAGTTTGTGTGCAATGAAAATACATTAACTTATGTTAAAGTGACAGACCACTCAAACATAGTAGCCTTGAACAGGTTTGTTTTTTTTTGTTCCTTTCAGAAAAAAAGAGCCATTGTCAACTTGTATTTGTGTCAGCCACACTGCAGTCAAATATTAAAGGGTAACTTTTTTTGTTCGTGGGTTTTCTTGAACAGTCCTGCAGCACAATCAGCTATTTTACTCACCATGTCCCAAACATTATATTTGCTATAACGCTGTTAAATTCACGTCTTCGATAGGGGTGAGTCCAAGCCTGAAGCTCACAACTATATTTTTTGTGATCTCCAGAAGACTCAGATCTCTGTGTCAACGCAGGTGAGACACTGCAGGGTGGTTCATAAAAATTCTAAGACCAGATTTTACAACTCTCCAAAATAATCAAGGCCCTCCTTGTACTTCAGTGCAATAATCTCGAAGTAAACAGAAGAAATACAGGGTTTGCCTTAGAAGTGATCGACTCTGAATGAGCACTCGCTGTCAGCGGGTGCCGCTGCGTTGCCCAGCAAATTGTTGCATTTGGTTCTTTAGATGAAAAATGTCACAGATTGTTGTCGAGAGGTTCAAACTCCATGAATTAATTTGCTGTAAATTCTCCCACTGCCTGTGGTTTTCAAAAGCTGTCAAGCACGGAGGACACTAGTTGTATTAGCGGTGCACGCTAAACACATTAGCTTGTTCCATGATTTCCAAAACATCTTAAACTTTAGAGTGATGAGAGGGGTCTTTAACTATTCCCTGAGATGTAAAGACATATTGCTTCATCGGTTAATTGACAGTGGAGAGTAATAATCAGCCAAAATGATTATTTAGCCTTTTTCAGTTGGTAAACTGCAGCATTGTGCTAACATTTGGAACACACGGATGAACAGAAGGAAGTGGATTCTGCTGCAAGGCTGTTTTACAGCAGTGACATTTACTGTTTCTGACTAAATACAAACTGACCAAAGCTGCTGCTGCTCTGAAGAAGCAAGAAAACCACCCCAAACATTTAATTGCATGTTCAAGTCTACAGGCAGGGTGTTAAGATAATAAAAATAATAGCTGTGATTTTAAGTATGAAAATCCTTCCATCCCCTCCCTCCCGGTTATAACACATCTCCTCTTTTCCCCCTCAAACAAAGTTATTTATGTTTTCTACTCACTCGTTTGGTCTTTAATAGAAATGTCAAATGCAAAACAGACTTCAGTTTAAAGGGGCTCTGTCGGTGTGTTTGGGCACATTTTCTTCCTTCCATCAGTCTGACTGTAAAATAACAAAGGGGCAATAATCTACTGTAACTTATTCTTTCATTGTTGCCTTTTTCCTTCCTGTGTGATTCTACTTCCTGTTGTGCTTTATTCATGCAGAATCTATCAAACATGATAGCAGCTTTAGCATTTTAGTATCTCTATGCAACCTAGATGGCCTTTATAACCCACAGCTCTGATGTGTAAAGGTCTGGGAACATTTTTGTTTTCTTTACAATGCTGCACCAGCGGTGTTTACATCCAGTTTTAAGTATATAATAAAATAATAATAATAATTAAAAACATTGTTTCAATCAGCGGGTTGTGGCTGTTAAATTAATTTCCTGTTTTCTTTGCTGATTTAAGATGAAATTAAAATCAAAAGAAAGACGGTAAAATCGGTGTCTGGTGATCAGTTAAAGCTGCACTCTGATTTTAAAACCTATTGCAAAGCAGGAATTAATGAATTTCTTAACATCTTAAATTCATGGACTGCAGCTTTAATGCTCGATATGCCAAAACATGTAATGTTTTTACAAACTTAGCTGCCATTTCTTTGTTATACTTTTTTTTTTTCTCTGAAGAAATTGACATCTCAGATTTTTCCCATCTGTCCATTCTTATCTTCTTTTTATCAGCTTGTTTGAGCCATACAAAAACAAAATTACATCAACTATGAAATGTGACAAACTTCAGCTCTGGTTTCAGGATTATGTGTTTTTGTGAGCACAGAGATCGGACAGTTATACGTATTTATGAAGCACACAGGATACTGCACACTGAAGCGCAGTAGGCTGATTTAGTTTTAAAGAAAAGTACACTGGTGTTTGAGCTAAAATGAAATGATTATATTTGATTTGTTTTGTTTTGTTTTTGTTTTGTTCTGACGGTCATAACTGAAGCCATGACAGGTGATATTAAAAATGAAGTGTTTAACTTGTTGTCTGATTGTGCCTGCTGCATAAAAAAAAGTTTTTGGTTTTTAATAAGTATTTTTGATTATAGTTTTTGACTGTGAAGTTTTATTTTTTTAATTTTGAAATCATGCTGTTTTTGCACTGTAGAGCCCAGCAGGTGTCAAAGATCATTTTGTAAATGATTGCAATTGTCTGTCACACAGTTCAGAGTTCTGCACAGGACTAAATCACAAGTAACCAGACCAAAATCCAACCACAAAAAGTTAGGTCATCTGCACCCAGTTTCATAAAGAGCATAACCAAACTTAAATGTGCCCCAGTGCAACCTGTCACTGATTGCAAGATTTTTTGTCATTGTTTAGGTGCTATTTTTGCAAAACCTGACATCATAAGACCAAAACATTACGCACTGCAAAAGGAAACAGTTCTTGCAAGAGTCTTGCTGTAATGTTGTTGGTGGTTTTGTTTTGTTTTCTTTTGTTTTGACTTCTATATTACACATACTATCAGCTAAATAAGCACACCAATGATGCCCTGGTAATACATAAGATACAGCTTCTCTGTGTGCAGGGACAGGTGGCTTCTACACAGTTATTCAAAAGTATTGACTCTGTATTCTGATTAATGCACAACACTGTGTTAATAAGGGAAAAGGTATGTGTGTGTGGGGGGGGGGTCAAATATTCATTCCACAAACAAAATGAAACCGAGGAAAAAATCTTTTGTGCTAGAAAAATACAACAGAATAAATTTGTCTTAATCTAACATATTTGTGGGTCAGTATCACCTGGAATTCCATATCTGAATGTAATGCACTGAGTTGTGTATGTGGAAATTATAATTAATTTATAATTAAATTATAAACTGTGTAAAGCAAAAAACATGCATTTACTCTGACTGACCTGCTAAATGAATTGACTGCAAGTGTTTCAGAGAGAATAAAAAATGTATTAATAAAATTTTGCATTCAAACAATTACCTAAAAACTGGATAGTAATAATGGCAGCACGTTCTCGCACAGCTTGGTAATAATGTGGTGATAGTGGGGTAAGAAACTGGAAACAGAAGGTAATAATACAGAAAGAACAAGTTATTACTTCTTAATTACCAAAGTAATTCTCTTGAATCAACAGTGGTTATAAATCTGAGTACAGTGAAATTTATGATGGTCACATTTACTCAAATGCTGTCATCAGGTTCATATTTGTGGATCTGAGTGAAATGGATGGAAAATGTAGCACAGAGATTCTAATAGTTACTTTGTGCTCAGTTCTAATTAGTAAATGTTATTATGCTAACACACTATGAACTAAGATGATGTTACACATAAATTTGTTGAAAGAGTCATCTTAAACAGCTCAAAGCACAAATATAGCCTCACACTGATGTCCGCACAGATCAGTTTGTACAGCAAACAAGTCTTTCAGCTGAAGGATTATATTGGTTTTTGTTCCAGCTGTCTAAAACTATGCATACAGTTCAAACTGAAAAAAGCAGAGCTTACAAACTCAGAGAGGTGTCCTATTAGACATCACAGCAAGAGGTGTGCAAAAATCGTGAAGACATTTGCTAATATGCAAATTGCCACAACTGCAAACAAGGTGTTAAAAGTTGTTTTTGCAAGCAGAGTAACATTGAAATTATGTGTTCATGAGTCATAATAATGCTGGTCCTTACCTGCTATAAACAAAATGATAACAGTGACATTAATATCTACTTTACTTGGATATTTTGTTGGTAATTAAGTGGTAATAACGCTCCATTTTTATTGCCCCATTATTACCATATTATTATTATTGAGCTGTAACAGAAAGAGCAGCCTTAACAATTTTTAAAAGGCAAAGGGGATATGAAGTTCTGTTGCTTCAGTATTTTGATCCATTTTTAATAGTGCATAAGTTACTAGTTTGTGTGCATAAATGTCATAAAGGGAAAAAAAAAACAGATAACAGCCAAATACCTGCTGGGCCTATAATTCGCCGCAATGTAGCTAGAGTTACTTGATTGTGTACTTTAAGAAATGTATTAAATTATTTTCTTTTTTTAAATGCTGTTTTTTGATTTGTGCAAGTACAGGTTTATGTTTATTAGATTTTTAAACATAACTGCAACGTCTGTGCTTTCCCAGCTGTTTTCACATGACTGCAGTGTTATCCTTCAGGCTAAAATCCTAAGTTGACATTTTAAGGCAGTTTTATGAGTGAGGCAGCATCATATTTTTTTTTGGTACATGACTTGAAAATTTGTTTATGTTTCAGGCACATGGTGATCACTGCAGTACGGTCTTAGAGAACAGAATATTGTACAGTATTTAAGCACAGTAGCTGGACTGGAAATCTTTTGCACTTTTTAAGTTTTTTTATTTTTTATCACATCCGAATTCTGATGCAAATACAGAGAGTTGTTCTTTTTTCTCTCTCTTATTTAATCAGCCTTTCCTGATGTCTGATTTTTGTTCAAATTTATCTGCTAGCCACTGATGCCAATAAAGACAAACCTCTCAACAGTGAAAGTGTTTTAAACATCGTTGAGAAACTGTTTGTTTGGGTTTGACTTCCTTTGAATCCTGCTGCTTTTATTCCAGTGTGCAGTAACTACACTTAATATCTGCTAAAATGTTGTGTACAGTATTTTTGCAGTGTTGCAGCACAGGCTACGTGTGCACTAAGATACATATGTTGGGTGTATCTTCGAAATGTAAAACCAGATTGTAATGTGACTGAGGAAGTACTGTGGAGGAAGTACTCTGATCTAAAATTGAACTTAAATATAGAAGTAGCATTACCACATGGTAGAAATACTCTGCTCTAACCCTAACCTGCACTCATTACAACCAGTGTATGCAGAAGAGCATCTCTGAACCTTGAAGCAGATGGGCTATAGCAGCAGAAGACCACACCTGTCTGATCCTTTTACCATCTTCTGATGGCTGCTTCCTCTAGGATAACACACCATTTCACAAGCTCAGATAGTATTAAACTGGTTTCTTGAACATGATAATGAGTTCACTGTGCTCAAACAGCCTCCACAGTCACCAGATCTCAGTCCAATAGAGCACCTATGGGATGTGGTGGAAGGGGAGATTTGCATTATGGATGTGAAGCCAGCAGTCTGCAGCAACTGTCATGTCAGTATATCTGTTTTGTCTGATTCATGTGTGACAAATGAGCTGAAATACCTTCTGTGTATATGCACCATTAGTCTTAAATTTGACTTTGTAATTTATTAATCAATCAATCCACCACTGCTAAGTTGATTTAATGGTATCAGATTTCTTTAGACATAGAAAAAGCCAAGACTGTTCCAGTTTAATACTGGAAGCTGAAAAAAAAGCAGAACTTGCAACGGTTATAGGGCAAACGTAAACACAGAGAGGTATCCTATGAGTCATTGAGCAAAAATCTAGATTACAGCAAGAGGTGTGCAAACATCCTGAAGACATTCGCTAACATGCAAATTGCCACCATTGCAAATAAGGCGTTAAAAGACATGTTTGTGCAAACAGAGCAACATTGAAATCATGTGTTCATGAGTCATAATAATGTCTGTCCTTACCTGCCACAAACAATAACAGTGGCATTAATATCAGTATGTGGGTTTTTCTGACATAAGGTAGGATTTATTCCAGTGTTATAATATAATCCTAATATTATAATTAAAGTTAATGCTGCCCTCCTACCACAAGTTGTTATATAAAAATTCTTATGCACATACAGTAACCCCTTAGCAATATTTTTATTATGTGTGCTAAGAATGTACTAAGATACACGCATTATTTATGGATGCATCTTTTAATTGTGAAGCTGGATTATAATGTGTCTGAGCCGACTGGAAGAAGTACTCTGAACTTACATTTAACCTAAATAGAAGTAGCATTACCACACTGCCGAGCTCTCTGCCACAGATGAAAGTCTAGAATGTAGATCAACACGATTAGCATTAATAAATACCAAAAGTAACAATTATGGAGAACTTCATAATCCTATACAAGATACTTTAGGTTCATCTATATGTGCATCACTGTATTGCTGTAGGTATCCAAAAACCATCTCTCCTTCTGTTCCTGAGCTGCTGTTGGATAATAGTCAGAAAAGTGTTTTTCTGAACAAAGTTCATCTTTCACCTGTTGCATATAAAATGCTATTACTGTTATGTAGTAGTAGTAGTGAGCATTTGTGTGAAATTTAATTGGTGTTTGTATAGTGTACATGATCTCATGGTTTGAGGCTCAAACTGGTGGAATTATCCAATATTTCACAAAAAAGAAAAAACAATTAGAGAAATGTCCAAACATTTACACTCACTTTATTACACACACCTGTTCAGCTGCTCATTAACACAAGTGTCTAATCAGCCAATTATATCAGTGCGTTTAGGCAGGTAGACACGGTTAAGATGACCTGTCTACCTGCCTCTTCATAGTGATTGTATTTTTTATTTTTTTTAGGATCTGAATGGGGAAGAAAAGTGATCCGAGTGACTTTGAACATGACATTGTTGATGCCAGAGGTCAGCGAAGAAAGGCGAGACTGCTTTGAGCTGACAGGAACTGTAACTGCTCGTTACAACTAATGTATGCAGAAGAGCTTCTCTGAACCATGAAGCAGATGGGCTACAGCAGCAGAAGACCGCACCAGGTGCCACTATATGTTTATTGACAGAACATATTTTATGGACAAAATCTTTAGGATGAAACTGAGAATCAGTGTGAACTTCCTGCAGTAGACCCTCCTGTGACATGCCAGTAAAATCTTTTTGCACCTGCAGCAATGTTTATTTTTTTCTCTGGAAATGTGAGATTAGACACTTTGTGGAAAAGATGTATTGTGGGGCACAACATTTATACTGAATTAGAGTATTGCATATAAAGTAGAAAAAAATGCAGCCTAAAAATGTTAATTATTTTTTAAAATGTTAATTTAAAGCAGATTTTAGATGCCAGACTTTTACTTAATACCGCATTTGCGTACTTCTTCTACCACCTCAGCAGACAAAACCTCTGCAGTTGCACAGAAACCGCTTAAGGAGGACACAGAAATTCACGGATTGTGACACGTGGATAATCTCTGCGTGCTGAACAGCGCCCTGTGAGCTTCTGCAAGTGGACCTTGCGCTGACACACTGATTCCAAGGTCAAAAATGAATTTCCAAATGATTTCACAGTTTGCTGAGGTGAAAAACTATAACGTGTCAGTCTGCAGCCGATTATCAGATTATGAGCTCAGCCTCAAGCTGAGCTGAGAGGAAACAAGTTTCATGTGAATAAAGGTGCATGTAAACCTGCTAGAGTGAACGTGGATATTGTGCGAGAGAGCAGGGAGCTCAGAGGCTGACTCATTTGCCTCTGATGTATGTCGAGCAGCAGGCAAATTGGAGCTGAGTGTCGACCGTGCTTAATTGTCATCGCCAATTAGTGCATTGTAGGACGCCCACAATGGATCAACTGTAGCGAGTAGAACGAAGTCCTTTGTGCTTCTCCAGTGGCCTGCGAGCCAGTCAAGACTCATTTAGGGGACCGAACAACGACGGAGCAGAAATGCCAACGAAAATGAAAACAAAAGACAGTTTAAGGAGGAAAAGAGGACGGAGGAAAGAAGAGGAGGAGGGGGAATGTGGACAACGGTCACAGAGGAGGGAAGGACCGGGCCTCTGCTCTCCCAACATGAGTGGAGAGTGTGTGGCTTCGACACGCACACATACACAGTACCCCCACCCCGACATTTAGCGAGCAGCTACACAAAAGCTGGCAGGGCCCCACAGTGTTCCCGGTGACCTGGTTGTTCAGACGCTCGTTTGGCCACATCGAAGCTTTCCGCAGGCCTCGGTCCTGCTGATTGTCTGTGCGCTATTACCAGGGTTAAAGGGTAGATCCACTGTTTTCTACTTAAATCCTTAATGAGGTTTTTTTTTTTTTTTTATTGCAATTAAGCACAAAAACAACTTTCTAAACAGGGATTCACAGAAACCAGTGACAACCCAGGCAGAAGAGGTTTTATGAGTTGCCAAACTGTTCGGGGACTCTGTCCAGCTTATTGCAACTTATTCTATCCTGTCTACTCTGTTCTTTTGCATTGTCCAGTACTGAGTGGTTATTATGGTTATTTTGCTGGCTTTGCACATTCCAGCCCATTTCAGAGATTTGGGGGTCACACAAAACAGAGTGCAAATTGTGTATATTGGGGTACATAGTGCAAGCTCCCTGCAGGTTTAAAGGAACAACAGACTATCTTTGTTTAAAGATAGTTTTAAATATTCCAAAATTAACTGAATTAGTGGTTTGGTGATTTTGTTAACGATGTCTGCGTCTCGTGTGACAGAGATATTCACAGAAATTAACTTGATAACCAGCTCTGTCCCCTAACAGCTACTGGCAGATACTGGTCGCTTAGAAGACGGAATACGCAACAACTATAGCAGGGCTTTGCCAGCAGTAACCCTTTCTCAGTCGAGATCCTTGATGCAGTCACCAAAATGTGGCTCATTTTTGTCTTTTTGACATATACAGCAATTAATGCAAATGTGCAGGAAGCACACAGACATGTCCTCCTTGTTGGTTATGTTCTGACTCAGTTCTCCCAAATCTTTACAACAGTTCAAAGCTACCCACAGATCGTATTCAAACATGCCTGGCACAAGTAATCACGTGTGTGTGTGTGTGTGTGTTGGTACACATGATTGATACCTTCCCAGCTTTACACATGAACTCCTCACTGTTTGCTTTAATCTATCAGAGTAAGCTGAGGAGGGGTAAATCAGAAAGACTTGTCTCATCTGATATGCTGAGCACACACACACACACACACAGACAGACACACCTTTGGAAACCTTTGTCCCCCAGGCAGCACTGTGACCTTTGTTCAGTGTGACTGCAGAGAGCGAGAGAGCAGTCAGGAGATCAGCTATTGAGCGCCACAGATTTTTTTTCCCCCTTTATTTAGATATAAGTGCATTCATTGCGAGCATTTCTCAGACATTAGCTGGCAGCCTGCACTCCCTTACACACCCCCACGCATGCTGCTCTGATAACTACTGAAATCCGTCTATAACTCCAGGTATCAAAAACTGTCAGGTATGCCAATGATGAAGTCAAATTCCTGCTCAGATTCACCATCTTGCGCAAATAGTTCCCATTTTAAATCAAAACTTATCAGATTTGCAATAGTTCTTTTGTATTCACAACAAATGAACGATTACACAACCAAAACAATACCCTGGATGTGATTTCGTAGTAATTTTTCAGAAAATCTAATTTCTTAAAAGCAAAAAAAATTAATTTAGCCAGTTTACAATATTTTATGTAAACACCTTAAACACATAATATTCAGAGCTGGGAAAGAGGCTCATGGATGCATTACTTTGCTGCACTGATAAGATGAAAATTCTGACTACAGGTTCCCTGAAAATGTTTTTATAATATTACAATAATAATACTGGAGTTTGCATGTTCTTCCCACATCTACATGGGTTTTCTCCGGGTACTCCGGCTTCCTGCCACAGTCCAAAAACAGGCAGTTACTGGGATTAGGTTAACTGGTGGTTCTAAATTACCCATAGGTGTGAATGTGAGTGTGCATGGTTGTCTGTCTCTGTGTGTTAGCCCTGCGACAGACAGGGTGTACCACGCCTCTTGCCCTGTAACAGTTGGGATAGGCCCCAGATCGGTGCCACTATCCAGAATATTTAGGCTCCCGGTGAAAGCTCAAGGTTTAACTTTTGTAACTGATGTTGAAACATTTACAAGGTTCTTCGTGCGTCTGCTCTGTTCAAAGCAAAGTGAAGGTTCATGTAAATCCAGTGACTTATGAGATCTAATCCAGGCTCAGTGCTGCCATGAGAGGAGATCTGAACATCAGTCAGCTCTGGAGTTTAAACAGGTCAGTGATTCAGTTTGGCCTTTTTGACAAGAAAAGGTTTATAATGTCATTAAGTACAAATGAAGCGCACATTGTTTAACTCATGTGGGAAATGACACCTCCACTCCCCTAACCTGCTTTAGCTCTGTGTGAAGGTAATTATAGCATCCATTCTTAGATACCCCCCCCCACACACACACACCAAAAAAAACAAAACAAACTCTCTTATGTTGATGGCTCATGGTGACCAAAAAAAATCCTTTGAGGCTAATTTGCACCTTGGCCCAGCGGCAGTGAGCTCTTATAGAGGAAGGTAACATCGTAACTTTGCTAAAAATAAATAAAATACAGTAAAATTCTCTAAATTCCTCTGAAAATATATTATGTAAATCAACAACAAGCATTCATATTAAATGCGTCCTGTTAATGACATGTTCAGTGTACGCATATCTCACAGGGAGTGAAAAACAGACTCAGAAGACTTGAGAAACAGGAGATTAGAAAATGTATCAAAAGACAGAGTAAGTGAACAAAACATGTATTACTGTGTTATTACACCTGGACAACGACAAATGCCTGTATGGCACAGAAAGACGAGAGAGAAAACAACAAAACAATCAAAAACCTGCATGCTGCAAACAAAGTCTGAGTGCTAAACCATCAAACAGCTTCAGAACTCACAGTTACACATATAATGCATTTAACATAACTCTGTTTTTACTGCCATGCTATAGCAAATACATTATACATGTAACTGTGAGTGCCAAGTTCTTTTAGATTGTAACAGAAGGAGAACTGACCGACAGCAACAAGTCAGATAAAATGTACTTGCTTGAAAGAAAAAAAATCAAGAATTAAGCTTTTTTCAAGCAAGTCAGGCGAAAACAAGCAGTGGGTAACAACAAAAGCAATACACCTGAAATAAAGCCTAAAGCAGTGATAATTTTTAAAAAACATGAATCTTGTAGATGTTAATACGTAATGCACCTGTCTATTTCAGTTAAAAACAAAACAGAAGAACTGTGTGTGTGTGTGTGTGCGTGTGGTCCTTTGGTGGAGGTGTCGGTGGGTGGAGAGACCTTATCCATCATCTGATACCTTCAGGCTCTCCCGGTAAACTCCAGCCGCTAATGCAGGAAGTCATAAATATGACCCGCTGATGCGTTCACGCGCTGCTTGAAACTGGGGGCAATCCCAGCATGCGCTCTAAATGCATGCAGGCTTTGTTGAGCTAAAAGGAACAAACAAAGGAGTTCACGTTTCATATCATTAAATCGCCTGGTGTCAGTTCTGCATAAAGAAAGTTTTATTTCAAAAAGAGAAAAGTTAGGAGTTCAAACAATACATTGAAACCACGTCATAAAGATCTGAGCAAGAAGTTAGTTTTTTTTTTAACAGCAAAAATGAATTTAAACGTGTCTTTAAATGCTGCCTTCAGACACACGAACTACTGAATACAATAAAGTAAAAGGCAATATTAAATTATTATTCTTGAAATGCACTATCTTGAACTTGAGATCAACCTGATCTTTTAATTTATTATATGCTGTGAGTAAATCTGGAAACTAGTTCATTAAAGTATTGAGGATCAGTGTGTAGCAGTTACTTAAGAAAATTTGAACCTTTTCTTATCTCCTTTCATTTTGTATTCTATTGAATGACGTACTTTACACACATTAAAGTGTATGAAATCTCGTTGCTGAAACGTCCATTTGTTTCACGCCGGAGTCTTCTATTCTAAGCCAAATTTTGAAATTTTTCCATCAAAAATGGGTTTACAGAAGTGACTTTGCTTCGCAGAAAGTCCTGACTTTGTTTCATTTTAATGATTAAAACTTTCTTGAACTGCCACAACGTTGTGCCATCTCATTTTTTAGGTACCTTTGAGCCATGGATTTAGCGTAATAGAATATTGATTTTTTTTCTTTAATGTATGCTCTGCAGGGTCATTGCATCTAGATTTAAAATGTGATGGCAGTTTTGGTTTTCTTTGTGCAGGTTTTCAGACGTGAGATTTCTGCCTTCACCCCCAATGTAATGAAGTCAGTAAAAATGTGGCTGCGGTGGTCGCAAAATGCGCAGAATACAGTCGAGTGTTTTCATCAGGATGTTTTGGTAGAAATTACATCCCATTTAACCTTCTCACAGCAAGATCAATGGAAATTTCACAGCATTTGCTGAGGTCAAAATTTCAAATTGAGCAATA
>JAMQGT020008385.1:0-19052 GCA_024447675.2 Pterophyllum scalare
GCTCTGTAGCCCCTTGGTTTAATTACGTATTGCTGGTGGATTCACCGGTTCTGGTTCAAGCCGCCATCAACGCCAAACAGCTAAGTGATGTATGTACCATTTTTGGACCACTTCATCTTCGTGCTAAAACAGCAAACTTTAGAATTTAAACTGGTGCAGTTTATCTCATAAACTCCCATTTTTTCCACATCCATTTTTTGCCTAAAATTGTTGCAATTATCAGCTAGTGTCGAACCACTTCTCCTAGATATGCAGATCACCTTTAAATTTGCTCAATCATCCGTGAAGCCCAGATGTCTTTCTATGGGCACCATGGAAACTGGAGAGCCATTTCTCTGTAGTATAAATAGAAACAAGCATTCAGTTGGCCCAGAATAAACCCTGTGATCAGACAGGGGCTGGGGGAGGTAGAGAAAGGAACAGTCAAAATCTCTGAGCCCCGATAGCACACTACTGCCCTCCAGTGACTGAAAATCAGACAATCTCGATCCTACCCTGAGCCATGTTTTATGCATGACACATAATTTTTGATCACTTTGTTCTTCTGCAGTTAAACTACAAGGCAAAGTACGAGGAAACAAAGATGAAGAGTACTCTGCCCTCAGACTATCCCTTTTTCATCCAGTCCAGAGTTAACGCTTTTAACCTCAGTGATGTAAGTAACTGCTGATTTTTGGTGGCCTCTAAAATTTTATTGGTCTCAGTTTTGATTTGTCATGGATTTCAATGTCCTGAATGGCATATTTTCTCCTCGCAGAACTGTTATAAATATGATTGGGAGAAAAGCAAAGCGAAAAAGTTTGAAATCAAGGGTGACACTATCTCAATCCTTGCTGCCCGTGCTCACACAAACATCGTCAGCGATGTAAGTGTGCTACAGTATCAGCCTTTGTGTTTGTATTTCTTTGCTTTAAGAGATAAATTTGTTGCAGTACCTTTTATACATTCTAATGCACAATAATCTTTGTTCATATTACTAGGTTAAATATAAAAAGGAGTTTGAGAAGAACAAGGGAAAGATGGTTGGAGCCCTCAGCATCAACGACGATCCAAAGATGCTGCACTCCGTCCATGTGGCCAAAATCCAGAGTGATGTAAGTTATTAGCTTTTATCATATTTTGCTAAAAAATAATTTATGAGAGTTAAATAAAAAGGACACTTGATCAGTATTTTACTAATATTTCTCCAGCGTGAATACAAAAAAGGCTATGAAAAACTGAAGACCAAGTACCATACACCACTGGATATGATGTCAGTCACCTTGGCTAAGAAATCCCAGGCAATTTCCAGCATGGCCGGTTACAGGAGCATCAGCGCCAACTATTTCCTTCCCCATGACAGTGTTCTGCTTGATCTGGCCAAGAAAGCCAACGCCATCCAGAGTGATGTGAGTACGAACAGACTTTATAAAGTCTTATTGCTGACAGTTAAAAGTTTGGCTTTTAATAATAATATAAAAACGTGTACTAATGTGTTATTATGGGGTTATATATTCACCACCATTTGTTTTGGTTTTGTTTGTGTGTTTCTCTGCATCAAAGAATGAGTACAAGGCTGACTACAACAACTATACCAAAGGTGCCCCATGGGTCCCCTATGGCTCCATGGAAGTGGAAAAGGCTAAGAAAGCTGCTGAGATCCTTAATGAGGTATGTGTGAAACGAGGCTGCTGCCTTCTTTAAAACTGCTCTCTTGGTAATTACAGAAATGGCATATTTCAGAGCTGATATGTCACTTACATAATATGTTAATTCATTTACTTATGTACTTATTTCCTTCAGAAAAAATACAGAACACACCCAGACAAGATCCCATTCACATCTATTGATGACCACCCCATCATGATGCAGGCCAAAGTCAACCAGCTTCAGAGGAGTGATGTGAGTTCACTACCACTGTTTATACTGGACAAAGAAATCCTTTTACACTTTTCCAAGATCACTTCACTTGTTTTTGCTCTTACTTTGATTTAATTACGGTGCGTATGATCTCTGCCCCATGACTCTTTTTTTTCTTTCTTTTTTCTTTATAGCTGTTCTACAAGCGAGGCCTAGAAGAGATCCATCAGAAGTACTCTCTGCCCCCTGATGTCCCAGAGTTCCTTCAGGCCAAGTGCAATGCCTACAACATCAGCAAGGTGATGAACACACGTACAGAAACTGAAAGAAAGGACGTTCTGATTTAAATAAAATCTTTTTCATAGCTGCCTTTTAATACAGTAATTTTGGGTACATTTAAATAGGTCTGACAGTATGTGTTCATGTTTGTGTAAATCTCTGATGGATACATGCTCTAAATAAGGGTTTATATGTTTTGTTCTTGTTCGTTTGTGTAATTTCAGAATTACTACAAGCTTGCTTGGCAGGAGCTGATTGCTAAGGGTTATGACATGAAGCCTAATGCCATCCCTATTATTGCTGCCAAAGCGGCCAGACATGCTGCCAGTGATGTAAGTTTTCTGAAAGACTGAAGTGGCATTTTACCAAATCTGCTGTACTTTTTACAGTCAAATGTTTTAACTGGTACTGCTCATAATTCTTAAAATTCTTTAAATAATAAATAACTAGAGATGCTATATGCACTTTAACTCCTAGGTCCAGTACAAAAAGGCTTACCAGAAGGCGAGAGGCCACCACGTTGGCTTCCGTAGTCTCCAGGATGATCCTCTGCTGGTTCACTACATGCAGGTGGCCAAAATGCAGAGTGACAAGAACTACAAGAAGGACTACCACAAGGTCAAGCTGAAGTATCACTCCCCGGTGGACATGCTGAGTGTGGTTCATGCTAAACATGCCTCAGCAGTGCAGACTATGGCTGGCTACAAGCAGCAGCACCATAAATACTTTCTGCTGCCTGATGCTATGGGTCTCGAACTTGCTCGCAACATGAACTACAATGCCAGTGATGTATGTTGAATTTGAATGTTTGTGACTTTATGATAGTATATACGTTATGGTTTGACTAAAAATGGTACTTGGTCTGATGATACTTTTTTGGTTTTTTTTTTTTCCATTTTCCAGCACAACTATAAGATGGATTATGAGACATCAGTCAAGGGAACTGGCTGGGTTCCTATTGGTTCCCTGGATGTTGAAAAAGCCAAGACAGCAGGAGCAGCTCTGGATGAGAAAAAGTACCGGCAGCGCCCCGACACCATCAAGTTCACCAGTCTCACTGACTCTATGAGCATGGAGCTGGCCAAGACCAATGCCAAGATCATGAATGTGGTGAGAAGGATGAAACAAAATAATGATTTATGCTAAAATACATCTAAGCACTTTAGTTTGTGAATTCCTTTTCAGAGAAGAACTAAATCCATGCCTTCACTGTAATTATGCAGAAAGAGTACAAAGCCAGTGGAGAGAAGTTCATGCACACTTACCATCTCCCCCCTGATGCCCCTCAATTTCTGCAAGCCAGATACAATGCTGCCAACATCAGCCAGGTTGGTTTCAGATTCATGTATTATGTTTTCTTTTATGCACACATGAAACATATGCATACATTGTTAATATATATATATATTTTTTGTGTTTAGAACTTTTACACTTATTCTCACCGCCAAGATCTGCTCAAAGGACATCATATGAAAGAAGACGCCATTCCCATTGTAGCAGCCAAGACTTCAAGAAACATTGCCAGTAATGTAAGTTGTAAAGATACTCTTCATAATAATTTTAAATGTTAATACTTTTAATATTACTTATAATACATTTTTATTTATACAGTACAAGTATAAGCTGGCTTATGAGAAGGCAAAGGGGCAACATGTTGGCTTCCGCAGCCTTCAGGATGATCCTCTGCTGGTTCACTACATGCAAGTGGCTAAGATGCAGAGTGACAAGAACTACAAGAAGGACTACCAGAAAGCCAAACTCAAGTATCACACCCCAGTGGATATGCTGAGTGTGGTGCACGCCAAGCAGGCTTCTGCTGTTCAGACTATGACTGGATACAAGAAGATCCCTCACAGCTTCTTGCTTCTTCCTGACAACATGCACTTGCACTTGTGTCGCAACATGATGGAGATTCAGAGTGATGTGTGTATTCTTTTTTCACCTTTATATTTCTAAACATTAGTGTAATGTTAGCACAGTGTGTGTGTGAATATATATATATATATATATATATATATATATATATATATATATATATATATATATATATATATATATTCGCAACCTTCTGTAAATTTTGATTTTCTCTAAATGCCCACAGAATGTCTACAAGTCAGATTACAACAACTACTCTAAAGGTATAGGGTGGGTGCCTATTGGTTCTCTGGATGTTGAAAAAGCCAAAACTGCTAGAGCTGCGCTGGATGAAAGAAAATACCGCCAGCATCCCAGTAATTTCCATTTTACAAGCAAGACTGATGCCATGAACATGACTCTGGCTATGAGCAACACTAAACAGATGAATATAGTAAGAATGCTTTTTCTTAACAGAAGACTCTGTGTTTTGTTTTTTTTATCTGTCCTAATATATGTTGAAATATTATTGCTTGCACAAAAATATTTTTAAAATTTGCTGTTGTTTTTTTTATTCTTCTGACTAGACTGCATACAAAGCTTCTGGGGAGAAGTTCATGCACACGTACCATCTGCCACCTGACAGCCCTGAGTTCCTACAGGCTAAGTTTAATGCCCAGACTATTAGCGAGGTTAGAGCACAGAATATTTTATTGAAGTCAAATCAATGTGAATTTCCTGAAATTCCAATTGTGTATGAGCCTAATCGTTGTAACACTTTGCTGTTTATTTGCAGAGTCACTACAAACACAAATGGCTAGAAGATATTGCCAAGGGATATGACATGAAACCTGATGCTATTTCCGTTGTGCATGCCAAGCATGGCAGGCATATTGCCAGCAATGTATGTAATAAATGTATATAATAAATTTAACTAATGTAGAAAACAAATGACTACACATAACTTTGTAATTTTCCTTTCTTTGTTTTAGGTCCAGTACAAAAAAGATTACGAGAAGGCGAGAGGTCATCATGTTGGCTTCCGTAGCCTCCGGGATGATCCTCTGCTGGTTCACTACATGGAGGTGGCCAGAACTGCAGAGTGACAAGAACTACAAGAAGGACTACCACAAGGCCAAGCTGAAGTACCATTCCCCAGTGGACATGCTGAGTGTGGTCCACGCCAAGCAGGCTTCTGCTGCTCAGACTATGGCTGGATACAGACAGATTCAGCACAGCAATGCTCTCATGCCTGATGCCATGAACCTGGAACTGGCTCGTAACATGCAGCTCATCGCCAGTGATGTATGTAACAATGTTTGAACAACTTAACAGTTTTGCACAGTTGTTACCAATACTGTATGTAGCTGTGCTGCAGTGTGAAAGAAACACTTGTGCATTTCCTTGCAGAACCAGTACAAGCGTGATTATGAACAGTACGTAAAAGGAATAGGATGGGTCCCTATTGGCTCACTTGCAGTTGAGACAGCTAAAGTTGGCGGTCAGATTCTGAGTGAAAAGAAGTACCGCTCTCATCCATCCAACTACAAGTACAGCAAGCTCATGGACTCCATGGACTTGGCTCTGGCTACTGCCAACAATCAGATCATGAACAAGGTGCACATGCTTTAACTGTAATTGAAGAACAGAGCCACAAAATATTGTCTAAAAACATTATTCGATAACTGTCACTATTGATTTATTTTTCTAATGTCTTTACTTGCAGAAAGCATACACTGCAGCGTGGGAAAAGGACAAACTGACTGTTCATATCATGCCAGACGCTCCTGATGATTCTCCTGGCAAAGGCTAATTCCCTCAATATGAGCAATGTAAGGGGAATCTATTGAAATGTTTTATTTAGTACATTGTTATTATTGCATATCACTTATGTTAATCTTATGTCTCTTCAGAAACTTTACAAAGCTGGTGTGGTGGAGATGGCCAATAAAGGCTACAACCTCAAAGCAGATGCTATCTCCATTTTGGCTGCCAAGGCTGGCACCACGATTGCCAGCAATGTAAGTAAAAATATACTGTAACAAGTCAAGAAGTTTATTTCCTACAACCCATCACATATGCTAAATGGGTATGTATTTATTATTACAGTACAAGTACAAATTGGCCTATGAGAAGGCGAGAGGCCATCACGTCGGCTTCCGTAGCCTCCGGGATGATCCTCTGCTGGTTCACTACATGGAGGTGGCCAAACTGCAGAGTGACAAGAACTACAAGAAGGACTACCACAAGGCCAAGCTGAAGTATCACACCCCAGTGGACATGCTGAGTGTGGTCCACGCCAAGCAGGCTTCTGCTGCTCAGACTATGGCTGGATACAGACAGATTCAGCACAGCAATGCTCTCATGCCTGATGCCATGAACCTGGAACTGGCTCGTAACATGCAGCTCATCGCCAGTGATGTATGTAAAAATGTTTGAACAACTAACAGTTTTGCACAGTTGTTACCAATACTGTATGTAGCTGTGCTGCAGTGTGAAAGAAACACTTGTGCATTTTCTGTAGAACCAGTACAAGAGTGATTATCAGCAGTACGTAAGAGGAATAGGATGGGTCCCTATTGGATCGCTGGATGTTGAGAAAGTAAAAGCAGCAGGGAAGGCCCTCAGTGAGAAGCTATACCGTCAGCAGCCTACCAAGTTCACTTTTACCAAAGACATGCACTCTATGGACCTGACCCTGGCCACTGCCAACAACCAGATTATGGATAAGGTACTGAAGAGCACTTGTCATGAATCTGACTGAAAACTTTTTTCTGTTTATGTCTGTGAAATTCAACCAACAAGTTCATTTTGTTTTTTTTAAGCAATCCTACATCAAAGCCTGGGAAAAAGACAAGACTTCAATCCATGTCATGCCTGATGCAATGGGCATTGTTCTGGCAAGAGAAAACAGGAAAAACTACAGTGAGGTATGGCATGATATGCTAATTTTACAACACACCTTTTTTTCCTGTCAGAAATTAAATGGGCAACAGTTAGTGCAACAATTGTGTTAATGGTATTAGTATGTTCATTTGAAGGTAAAGATGGTTTCCTTTGTAAAACTGTACATTCTTTCTTGCTACAGAAACTGTACAAGCTTGATAATGAATTATCCAAGAAGAAAGGCCATCATGTTCGTGGTGACGCCATTGCAGTCCAAGCTGCCAAAGCCTCCACTGCAATTGCTAGTGATGTAAGTGTCAGTTTATATTTCTTCATTGTTCTACCTTCTGTAAATATTTATTGTTTGTTTGGTGATTAAAAGTCTCAATATTGCTTTTTAAAAATTTTTTTTTTAATCCAGTACAAGTACAAGACTCTATAAAACAGTTTAAAGGCACTAATATTATTATTTTATTTTTTATCCAGTACAAGTACAAGACAGGATACCGTAAACAGGTCGGTCACCACATCGGTGCTCTCAGCATCCAGGACGACCCTCTGCTCATGCTGGCTCTGAACTCAGCCAAGATCGCCAGTGATGCTCTGTACAAGAAGGACTTCAACAAGTCCAAGACCAAGTTCCACCTGCCGGTGGACATGATGGCCTTTGAACTGGCCAAGAAGAACCAGATTCAAGTGAATGACTTCAACTACAGAACTCATCTGCACAACTGGACCTGCCTGCCAGACTCCAATGATGTGGTTCAGGCTAGACATGCATATAATCTACAGAGTGATGTGAGTATATTTCTATCATTTACATTGTAGGAATGATAGGACTCAGGTTTTTATTTTTTAATGTATATTATGTTTTTATCTGCTTCTACCATACCAAACCTTTCTTGTTTTGTTTCCACAAGGCTGTGTACAAGGAGGACCTGAAGATGTTACAGGGTACTGGGTGGGTGCCAATAGGTTCACTGGATGTTGAGAAGGTGAAGAAGGCTGGTGAGATCCTGAGTGAAAAGAAGTATCGTCAGCACCCAAGCAACTACAAGTTTAAAATCAGCACTGAAGACATGCCCATAGCACTGGCTAAGACCAATGCTCAGATTATGAACAAGGTATGAAATCACATTTAAAACCTCCATCAGTTGTACTGGAATGTTATATATACATGAATTTATTGTAAAATTCATACATGTACAGGGCACAATGTAGGTACTTTCTCATATTGTTTGTTTTTGTTACTGCAGAGAGCATATATTCAAGCCTGGGACAATGAGAAGACAAAGATCCACGTCATGCCTGATGCTATGGATGTTCTTCTAGCCAAAGCCAACAATGTTAACTACAGCTTGGTATGTACGCATTTGTGGTCCACAAATCTATGTATCAATCTTGAGCTCATATAACTTATATCTGTGGGATTATTGTGTTTCTTTTACAGAAAAAGTACAAACAGGCATATGAAGATTCCAAGAAGAAGGGATACGATATACGCAATGATGCCATTTCCATAATTGCAGCCAGATCTTCCAGGGACATTGCCAGTGATGTGTGTGTTTTACTTTAATTATTTAAATGAAAAGTGTAATAATAATACAATTATTATACATTTGATATTGGACTCTATAAATCTATATTATTTTATTTTTTATCCAGTACAAGTACAAGACAGGATACCGTAAACAGGTTGGTCACCACATCGGTGCTCGCAGCATCCAGGACGACCCTCTGCTCATGCTGGCTCTGAACTCAGCCAAGATCGCCAGTGATGCTCTGTACAAGAAGGACTTCAACAAGTCCAAGACCAGGTTCCACCTGCCAGTGGACATGCTCAATCTGGAACTGGCCAAGAAATGCCAGATCCAAGTCAACGACTTCAACTACAGAACTCACCTGCACCAGTGGACGTGCCTGCCAGACTCCAATGATGTGGTCCAGGCCAGACATGCGTATGACCTACAGAGTGATGTGAGTGTATATTTATAATTTACATTGTAGGAAGTCATAGAGTTTCTTATGTATTTTGTTTCTTTTATTTGCCATCTATCATAACAATTATATACATATATACTTTTTTTCCAGGCTGTGTACAAGGAGGACCTGAAGATTTTGCAGGGTACTGGGTGGGTGCCAATAGGTTCACTGGATGTTGAGAAGGTGAAGAAAGCTGGTGAGATCCTGAGTGAGAACAAGTATCGTCAGCACCCGAGCAAATACAAGTTTAAAATCAGCACTGAAGACATGCCCATAGCACTGGCTAAGACCAATGCTCAGATTATGAACAAGGTAGAATTTCAGTAACACTCGAAATGCAGTGAAGTGTAACTAATACAGAATAACTTTGGTGAACTACTAATACTGACATTACAAAGAAATTACTCTGTGCATACCCTCATTGTTCATGATGTGAATACACTGTTTTATTTTTCCATTCCACAGAAAGCATACATCGAAGCCTGGGAGAATGAGAAGACAAAGATCCACGTCATGCCTGATGCTATGGATGTTCTTCTAGCCAAAGCCAACAATGTTAACTACAGCTTGGTGTGTAGATATTTGTGGTGCACAAATCTATGTATCAATTTCAATCTTGAGTGCATATAACTTATATCTGTGGGCTTATTGTGTTTCTTTTACAGAAAAAGTACAAACAGGCATATGAAGATTCCAAGAAGAAGGGATACGATATACGCAATGATGCCATTTCCATAATTGCAGCCAGATCTTCCAGGGACATTGCCAGTGATGTGCGTGCTTTACTTTAATTATTTAAATAAAAAGTGAAATAATAGTACAATTATTATACCTTTGATATTGCACTGTAGAGGGTTATTAATGTATAAATGAATAAAAAATTTTTTAAATCCATTGTATAGCATGTATAAAACTGTTTAAATGCACTAACAATATTATTTTATTTTTTTTATCCAGTACAAGTACAAGACAGGATACCGTAAACAGGTTGGTCACCACATCGGTGCTCGCAGCATCCAGGACGACCCTCTGCTCATGCTGGCTCTGAACTCAGCCAAGATCGCCAGTGATGCTCTGTACAAGAAGGACTTCAACAAGTCCAAGACCAGGTTCCACCTGCCAGTGGACATGCTCAATCTGGAACTGGCCAAGAAATGCCAGATCCAAGTCAACGACTTCAACTACAGAACTCACCTGCACCAGTGGACGTGCCTGCCAGACTCCAATGATGTGGTCCAGGCCAGACATGCGTATGACCTACAGAGTGATGTGAGTGTATATTTATAATTTACATTGCAGGAAGTCATAGAGTTTCTTATGTATTTTGTTTCTTTTATTTGCCATCTATCATAACAATTATATACATATATACTTTTTTTCCAGGCTGTGTACAAGGAGGAACTGAAGATATTACAGGGTATTGGGTGGGTGCCAATAGGTTCACTGGATGTTGAGAAGGTGAAGAAAGCTGGTGAGATCCTGAGTGAGAAGAAGTATCGTCAGCACCCGAGCAACTACAAGTTCAAAATCAGCACTGAAGACATGCCCATAGCACTGGCTAAGACCAATGCTCAGATTATGAACAAGGTAGAATTTCAGTAACACTCGAAATGCAGTGAAGTGTAACTAATACAGAATAACTTTGGTGAACTACTAATACTGACATTACAAAGAAATTACTCTGTGCATACCCTCATTGTTCATGATGTGAATACACTGTTTTATTTTTCCATTCCACAGAAAGCATACATCGAAGCCTGGGAGAATGAGAAGACAAAGATCCACGTCATGCCTGATGCTATGGATGTTCTTCTAGCCAAAGCCAACAATGTTAACTACAGCTTGGTGTGTAGATATTTGTGGTGCACAAATCTATGTATCAATTTCAATCTTGAGCTCATATAACTTATATCTGTGGGCTTATTGTGTTTCTTTTACAGAAAAAGTACAAACAGGCATATGAAGATTCCAAGAAGAAGGGATACGATATACGCAATGATGCCATTTCCATAATTGCAGCCAGATCTTCCAGGGACATTGCCAGTGATGTGCGTGCTTTACTTTAATTATTTAAATGAAAAGTGTAATAATAGTACAATTATAATACCTTTGATATTGGACTCTATAAAACTGTTTAAAGGCACTAATATTATTATTTTATTTTTTATCCAGTACAAGTACAAGACAGGATACCGTAAACAGGTTGGTCACCACATCGGTGCTCGCAGCATCCAGGACGACCCTCTGCTCATGCTGGCTCTGAACTCAGCCAAGATCGCCAGTGATGCTCTGTACAAAAAGGACTTCAACAAGTCCAAGACCAGGTTCCACCTGCCAGTGGACATGCTCAATCTGGAACTAGCCAAAAAATGCCAGATCCAAGTCAATGACTTCAACTACAGAACTCACCTGCACCAGTGGACGTGCCTGCCAGACTCCAATGATGTGGTCCAGGCCAGACATGCGTATGACCTACAGAGTGATGTAATAATCGCTTTCATGATTATTTACAGTGGTCTTTTATTCTATGTTTGTGATGTGAACTTTATCACAAATTGAATTCTGTTCTGCTGTGCATCCCAGGCTGTGTACAAGGCTGATCTGAAGTGGCTCCAGGGCCTGGGTTGGGTCCCCATTGGCTCGCTTGATGTGGAGAAAGCTAAGAAGGCTGCAGAGATTTTGAGTGAAAGAACGTACCGCCAGCACCCCAGCAAGGTTCACTTCACAAGCCCAGTAGATGCCATGAACATCGTCCTGGCAAAGAATAATGCCTCAACCATGAGCAAGGTAGAATTCATCATTGTATAGACTTAAAAGGCCACGTCTCTTTGGTTAGCATTTTTTTTTCAGCCGCATTAATTAACACTGCATTATTTGTGTGTTTTCCAGCGCCTCTACATTGAAGCATGGGAGAAGGACAAGACCAAGCTGCACATTAATCCTGACACTCCTGAGATCCTCCTCTCTCAACAAAATGCAGTCAACATGAGCAAAGTTAATATAATTTATTTTACAAACCATTAGAGTGTTATTTAATCTGTTATCTCAGCTTTATCTGTACAAGAGTAGTTTCAAAATACTTTAACTGTTTAAAGTAATTTCCATGTGATTTGGAAAATACCTGCTGACAGTCATATCTGCTTATTTAGACATTAGTCCTCATTCAGAGTACACTGGCTTGAGTTACTAGAAGGTTAATATCCTTACATAAGATTCTATGAATATGGTCCTTTAAACAGGGCCCTACCACAAAACTTATCACCCAATAACTAGGTGCCAGCAGTAGAAGATTGTTTGTTAATTAACTTAAAAGTATTCACACGTCCTTTTTTGCAGAAACTATACAGACAAGGATACGAAGAAACCATCCAGAAAGGCTATTTCCTTCCTGTCGATGCAGTC
Source organism: Pterophyllum scalare (assembly GCA_024447675.2). Lineage (NCBI taxonomy): Eukaryota > Metazoa > Chordata > Actinopteri > Cichliformes > Cichlidae > Pterophyllum > Pterophyllum scalare. The sequence goes on from JAMQGT020008385.1 coordinate 12,244, forward strand.
TCCGTAAAGGCTGCTAAAGCCTCCAGGGAAATCATCAGTGACGTAAGTGGTCGTACTGTGCCATGTGTCTGTTCACTGACACCCTTACATAATTTAAGTAATGTTCTAGTTGTAACAATAATTTTCGGCTGATTTCATCCAGTACAAGTACAAGACAGGATACCGCAAGCAGGTTGGGCACCACATCGGTGCTCGCAGCGTCCAGGATGACCCCCTGATAATGCTGGCTCTCAATTCAGCCAAGATCGCCAGTGATGCTCTGTACAAGAAGGACTTCAACAAGTCCAAGACCAAGTTCCACCTGCCAGTGGACATGCTCAACCTTGAACTGGCCAAGAAATGCCAGATCCAAGTCAACGACTTCAACTACAGAACTCACCTGCACCAGTGGACATGCCTGCCAGACTCCAATGATGTGGTCCAGGCTAGAAAAGCGTACAATCTCCAGAGTGATGTAAGTCCTTTTGTGACACAGTCAATGAAACATGCCACTGATTATGCCAGTATTCATGTGTTCTGACATTCTGATACACGTATGCTTTTCTGGCTAGGCTGTATACAAAGCTGATTTGGATGAGGTTGTTGGCGTTGGATGGATCCCCATCGGATCAATAGATGTGCTGAAGGCCAAGAATGCTGCAAAAATTCTCAGCGACCGTCTCTACAAGCAGAAACCAGACACACTGAAATATAAGACAGACATGACTTCCATGCCCATGATCTTAGCCAAAACAAATGCTGACATCATAAATAAGGTAAGGCATCTCATATTCGTAATTTAATTGATTTTCCTCTACAGTTAAGTCCTTTCTATGTTGGTAACACTTATTTTCTCTTTTCTGGTTCTCACCACAGAGAAACTACATTGCTGCTTGGGAGGCTGAAAAGATTAAGACTCATGTGCCCGCTGACATCCCTGAGCTGTTGCTTTCCAAAGCTAATGCTTACAACATCAGCAAGGTACTTTTTTACCTAGTTTGACTTAATCTAGTTTTCTGCATTGCCATTTTTATTGTAAATTCATCTGTTTATGTTTTTACTTTTTTCCCCCACATTGGAGGTAAGTTCTTTTACCACAGATAAAATTGAACACATTGTGAAAAAAATGTTATATAGATACCCTGAAGAGTAAATGACTTCAATAAAGGAAAATACAAATAAATAAATGTAACCAACCAATAATGCTAAGGATCTTGACAAAAGCATATTCAAGAAGTAGGATAATGACTGTAGAAATGAGGAAAATAAAACCCAAGTAGATAAAATAGATTTTTACGTGAGAAGATAAACATATATTCCCATATATAAATGTATATGTATATTTGGATTTCAAAGGATACAAATGTTGTTTTCAAATATTTACCTGTGGTTCTTGAAAAGCTTAGCAAAATATAAAAATGGCATATTGAAAGGAATAATCGTTTAGTAATAGTCCTTTCAATACATGTTCCCGTGTATCACTTGTTAAAAGATGATAATCTTGAGAATTACCAGATTAAATTTATCTATTCATTTTCTTTTTTTCTTCAGAAAATATACAAGGAAGCTGTTGAGGATATGTTCAAAAAGGGCTATGACCTTAAGCCCGATGCAGTCTCTGTTGTTGCTGCCAAACGTGCCAGAGAAATCATCAGCGATGTACGTAACATTTTTTTTCTTCTCTATTATTGACTTTAATTGCTTAGATTGGTCCTGTCAACTATCATTTCACACTTTCTCGCCAAACAGTACAAGTACAAGACAGGATACCGTAAACAGGTCGGGCACCACATTGGGGCCCTCAGCGTCCACGACGACCCCCTGATTGTGCTGGCTCTGAACTCAGCCAAGATCGCCAGTGATGCTCTGTACAAGAAGGACTTCAACAAGTCCAAGACCAAGTTCCACCTGCCGGTGGACATGCTCAATCTGGAACTGGCCAAGAAATGCCAGATCCAAGTCAACGACTTCAACTACAGAACTCACCTGCACAACTGGACCTGCCTTCCAGACTCCAATGATGTGGTTCAGGCCAGAAAGGCTTATAACCTACAGAGTGATGTAAGTACTCATCACATTTTACTGAACGTTGGACTCTTCTTTTCTTTTCTTTTGTGTTTTTTGTCTGTCTTGTCTGAGGCTTTTCTGTAGCTGTGACCCATGGTTATTCTTTTCCTTCTGCTTGCAGGCTGTGTACAAGGCTGACATGGAATGGATCAAGGGAATGGGATGGGTGCCAATTGGTTCACTTGATGTGGAAAAAGCCAAGAAAGCAGCAGAGATCCTGAGTGAGAGAAAGTATCGTCAGCATCCCAGCAACTTCAAGTTCACCGCCCAAACAACTGACATTCCATATGCTCTTGCTCAGGCTAATGCCCAGGTCATGGACAAGGTAACGATAGCACATCTATTCCATTATTATTTCAGTGGGAGCAGGATCTTTAAAAATAATACATCAAATTTCTGGCAAGGTTTTCTTTGTGTGACACTAAAGAAAATACTGTCTAAAGTTCTTTTTATTTGGCAGGGTTTTTTTAGTCATTATATACATACTAAGTATATTCATTCTGATTTTTACAGAAAGCCTACATTGCTGCCTGGGAGAAGGATAAGACCACCATTCACGTGATGCCTGACACTCCAGAGATCCTCTTGGCCCAGCAGAATAAACTCAACACCAGTCTGGTAATGCAGTCTCTTTGTATATAGTTTTTACAACCTGTTAGTATCACTATGATTGAAATCACTGTGTTTTGTATCTTAATAAGCTAATTGTCTTCCCCGTCATAGGTACTCCATTTTTTTGTATTATGGTGTATAGAACATGAAACCTTAAATCATCATTCCTTTTTTCCCCCAGAAATTTTATCGTGAAGGCTATAAGGAAATGATCAACAAGGGCTACTTCCTTCCCAAGGATGCAGTCTCTGTTTTAGCAGCCAGGGCTTCCAGAGACATCGTCAGTGATGTAAGTTTGTATTTTCTTATTTACATTTTGTTTTATTTTCCAGGCTCCAGACTTTTGTTGTTGTTGTTTTTTGTTTTCCCACAGTACTGTAGTATTATTTGGAATTTCTTATGATACTGATCAAATTATTTCTATCCGGATTTTCAGTACAAATACAAGGCTGGTTTCCGCAAGCAGTGTGGCCATCACATTGGTGCTCTCAGTGTGAAGGATGATCCACTGATTATGCTGGCCGCTCATGTAGCTAAGATCGCCAGTGACAATGTCTATAAGAAGGACTTTAACAAGACCAAGACCAAGTTTCACCTCCCTGTAGACATGCTGACAGTTGAACTGGCAAAGAAATGCCAGCAGCAAGTGAATGACTTCAACTACAGAACTTACTTACACCAGTGGACATGCCTGCCAGACTCCAGTGATGTAGTGCAGGCTAGAAAAGTCTACGATTTGCAGAGTGATGTAAGTACACACTGGACCTACGTTCATCCATTTTGAGGCAAGCCATACAAGAACAAATTCCATATTTAGTTGTGTTAAAACTGATTTTTGCTTTTTAGGCTGTGTACAAATCTGATCTGGAGTGGCTTAGAGGATGCGGCTGGTCACCTCAGGACTGCGTAGATGTCATCAAAGTTAAGCATGCCCAGACTATCCTCAATGAGAGGCTCTATCGCCAGCCCCCAAGTACCGTCAAGTTTACCAGTGTTGTCGACCTCCCGGCTATTGTCTTGTCCAAGCAAAATGCTGACAACCTCAGTGATGTGAGTGACATCTTCCTGTAAATTCTTGTTTTCTGGGGGGATTTTCAAACTGAAGTATTTTATATAAATATCTATACAAAATGAGTGTGTAACATGAAGTAGTTAATGTTTTTTTTTCTTCTTTCTAACAGAGGAAATATAGGGAAGTGTGGGATAAAGACAAGCTTGTCATTCACGTGCCACCTGACACCCCGACCTTTGAACTCGCCAAGACCAATGCTGTTAATATCAGCAATGTAGGTTTGCATTTACTGTACCAGTGTTTATAACTTGATATAAAGGTTCCATGTGTAGATGCATTCTTCGTTTGTTGATTTTTTTTTATTGTATTTCTTGTGCTGTGCAGAAACTGTACACAAAGGCATGGGATGACCAGAAGGCAAAAGCTTACCATATCAAAGAAGATACTATCTCTGTGCTGAAGGCTAAAGCTTCCAGAGATATCAGCAGTGATGTAAGTTAAAAAAAATCAGGCATTAAGAAATTATCTACTTGCTGAATTTTGATGAACCTTTCCTTTCTCTCTTTTAGTACAAGTACAAGACAGGATACCGTAAACAGGTCGGTCACCACATTGGTGCTCGCAGCGTCCAAGACGACCCCTTGATCATGCTGGCTCTGAACTCAGCCAAGATCGCCAGTGATGCTCTGTACAAGAAGGACTTCAACAAGTCCAAGACCAAGTTCAACCTGCCAGTGGACATGCTCAACCTGGAACTGGCCAAGAAATGCCAGATCCAAGTCAACGACTTCAACTACAGAACTCACCTGCACCAGTGGACGTGCCTGCCAGACTCCAATGATGTGGTCCAGGCTAGAAAGGCCTACGATCTTCAGAGTGATGTAAGTTTATAGTTGTGCACATGGGTAGTGCACTACCAGTCAAAAGTCTCAGTGTGGTCAGAAATTAACAGAAAATAAAGATTCATTACTACCCAAATAATACACCAGAGGATGCAGTTACCATGTTTCAAATGTTTCCTCAGGCTGTGTACAAAGCTGATATGGAGTGGATACGTGGATGTGGATGGATGCCACATGAGTGTGTAGATGTGTTAAAGGTGAAGCATGCACAGAAGATCCTGGCTGATGTAAGTAACACTTACAAATATAAAACTTTTTGAATGCATTAATAAAAAAAGTGTATGTGTATGCTCACTAAATACTTTTTCTTACATTTCTTTCTTGTATAGAGAGGCTATCGGGTCAAGTTGGATCAACAGCAGTTCATGGTTCCAGCTGACAGGGTTGACTTGGTCCGTGCCAGGAATGCTGCTGAAGTCCTCAATGAGGTGGAGATTACCTGCTATTAAAATGCTGTTTGGTTAAGTTTTGACTATTCTTTTTTTAATGTGAACCATTTGTCAGAATAATGCTAGTGGCAGATTTTAAGTGTTTCTGGTAGCCACATTTTGATCTCTCACTCTCCTCAGGCCAAATATCGTGAAGCCTGGCACCAGGACAAGACCAAGTACTCACTGGTGGACACACCAGTTCTTGCCACAGCGAGAGAAGTGGCGAAGAACATTCACCCAGTAAGACTGGTTTCTTATATGAGGCATTTGCTGCATATTTCAATTTAACAATGTTCTGCATTGTACAAATGCCAGTCTTCTTATTAGCAGAATTACTGATATTTGATGAAAAGCCTATAATAGCTGTCCATCTTTTGTAGAAACTGTACACCAAAGAATGGGATAAGGTCAAAGCTACAGGGTATTTCATGCCTCCAGATGCTGTACCAATCAAGCAGTGCATCCATACAAGTAAAGTGCAAAGCCATGTAAGTGGTAGGATAAAGTATAATCAAGTCTGATTTAACTGAGAACCCAATAATGTGGCAACAGGGTTTTTTTTTTTTTTGCCTGTCTTGTAGTATAAGTACCTAGAGGGATACCGTAAGCAGGTGGGTCACCACATCGGTGCTCGCAGCATCCAGGACGACCCTCTGCTCATGCTGGCTGTGAACTCAGCCAAGATTGCCAGTGATGCTCTGTACAAGAAGGACTTCAACAAGTCCAAGACCAAGTTTAACCTGCCAGTGGACATGCTGCAGTTTGAACTGGCCAAGAAATGCCAGATGCAGGTCAACGATGACAACTACAGAACTCGCCTGCACCAGTGGACCTGTCTGCCAGACCAGAACGATGTTATCCAGGCTCGCAAAGCCTATGATCTGCAAAGCAATGTGAGCCAGCACATTTGTACTTATTAATCACATTCACATAACAATCTGACAAAAACTTGTTTAGACTTCCTAACATGCGTCTTACTTTCAATCTCCAGCACGTGTATAAGGCCGATCTGGAATGGCTTCGAGGCTGCGGCTGGGTAGCAGCTGACTCTGTTGAACACGTCAAGGTCAAGAAGGCCCAGGAGATTCTCAATGATGTACGCTCACTGCATTACAGTACATTCAGCCTCTTTTTTTTTTTTTAGCTGTTTTTTCTTTAATTACATTTTGATCGTTTTAGTTTTTAGACATTGATGCTCTGTTTTATTTGCAGAGACATTACAAGAAGAATGCCAAAGAGGGCTTTGGAAAATTCACCCTGGTTGTGGACCGGCCTGAGATAGTCTTGGCAAAGATCAATGCTGCCAACCTGAGTGATGTATGCAAATATCTGATAAGTAAAATGTTGTATCTCAACTGGAATAGTGATGAACAATAATTTAGAAAAGGTTTGTTTGTTTTCTTTCAATAGTTGAAGTACAAAGAGACTTTCAATGCAGAAAAGGGTCATTATATTGGCTCAGATGATACTCCTCAACTGGCCCATAGCAGGGAGGTGGCTAAGAACATCAGTGAGGTAATGTAAAATAATCATCAAATCCTTTCTTCATTTATAATTTATTTCTTATAAGTCCTTTTTTGTATATACATAGTGTATCAGGCTTTTCTTAACCTTTGTGTGTAACTTCCATGGTCTCAGAAACTCTACAAATCACAATGGGACGATTCTAAGGCTACAAGCTACCAGCTGAACCATGAATACATCCCACTGCTCAGCTGCAAGAAGAGCAGGGAGATTGCTAGTGATGTGAGTATCTTATATTTCTTCAGCAATACGTAACTGAACGAAGCACAGGCAAAACCACCA
>JAMQGT020008386.1:0-80000 GCA_024447675.2 Pterophyllum scalare
TTGTTATGTTAACTTACTCATCAGTACATATATGTCTGCATCCTCCATCCTGCCTACATTTAGCTTGGGTGAGAAACACTAATGGGCAAAATGTGAATGCAAGACTGTGACTAAGCTACTTTTGTCTGCTCTCTTATTCATCGCCACAGGATTTAGCAGTAAATTTGTGGTCTAACTATCAATACTACTAAATATACTAAACATTGATACACTGATGTAAAATAAACTAATTCAAGGGAACATAAAATGGTTAGCACCACTGCCTCACAGTTAGAATACCATCTGAAAGGCCTAGGTTCGATCCCACCTTGGCCCAGGCCTCTCCCTCTCTCTGTGTGGAGTTTACATGTTCTCCCCATGCTTGTGTGGGTTTCCTCCGGCTACTCCAGTTTCCTCCCACAGTCCAAAGACATGCACTTACTGGGGTTAGGTAAATTGGCTACTCTAAATTGCTCATAGGTGTGAATGTGAGTCTGGATGGTTGTCTCTGTTGTTCTTTCTGTGTTGGTCCTGTGATAGGCTGGCAACCTGTACAGGGTGTACCCTGCCTCTCGCCCTATGTCAGTTGGGATCGGCTCCAGCCCCCCGCTACCCTGAACAGGATAAGCGGAAGTGAATAGATGAATGAAATGAAATTGGCTATAAATCACCTAGAGGGCGCTTTACTCCTACGTCTAGACAAAAAGCCCAAATTTTAATCTGGATTGATTTGAAATATTTCTAAGGTCCTTTTATACTTTTTATAGAGAAACTAATTTTAACCATAAAAATGCTAGCATTGTGCTGATGTTTCCATCTCTGCTTGTTTGAATAGAATAGAATAGCATGAAGTCAAAATGGTAAGTGCCATAAAGTGACTAGCATTGCTTTGATATTTCCATTTGCAGGTAAATGTGTAACTATAATCAAAAGCTCATATAAAATCGTAAGATGCAACTATATTTAATGTCATGACTCCTTCTGTGGAAAACAAAATATAGTTGTCAGAAATTTTCTGTCTTCACACTCTCCTTTCTTTTATTAATTCCTCCCACCAGACAAACTCAGACATGTGCTTGCTAAAAATAGATGATTAATTTTTTTCCCCCAAAAGAGTCACCCCTGCTCTGCCCAACTGAGATTTGTTTAACCAATGTCCAGTGTTTTACTCCCTCTGCAGACTTTTTCGCTCTTTATACTGCTTTATACTATTCACCCATCTGTAAATTGACAGCTAGCTCAAATCATGGCATGAGTACCTAGGTGTGGCACCTCCATTGGCAACCTCAGATGCCATATTCTTTTATGACTGTTTGAGAGTGATGCCATTAGTTGGAGCTGTTTAAGGTTTGGAGGTGATGCCAGAAGCTGCCATGGACATTTGAGGGTGTTTGAGAGTGGTGCTACAACTTACCACAGGTGTTGTCCAGGGGGCTGTACTATGAGTGAAATTAATAGGTTATTTTTCAGTGTTTCTCTTTTAAACGTGAACAAATCTCCATGGTAACTTCTGTTGAACACACAACTTGGTCCCATGCAGATTGAGTTTTGTCCTAAAATTGGCTTTAAGCACTACATTTTCAGATTCTTTTCATTTTCAGTATGCTCTAACTGCTATATTAATTATTTTTTGGAGACATTGTATAGCCATGGACTTGGAAATGTTTAAATCTTAAATTTTAAGTTTTTAATATATACTTTAGTTCTATAATTTGCATTATTAGAACAGGTTGTGACATCACCACAAAACAGCAGCTGCTGCCCCAGGAGCATTGCACATATATTACTTTGCCGCACCAGTACAATGCTGAGCCACTTTTTCTTTTACACCAAGTAGAAAAGAGAATATTCACATTTAATGTAGTCCATTTGAAATTCAGTCATAACTAAAATGAATTGTTGTCAGACATTTTCCAGAACATCTTTTGTATTAATCTAGTCAATTTTTAATGTTTATGTAAAAAAGGGCAGTATGGTGGTGTGGTGGTTAGCACTGCTGCCTCACAGTTAAAATAATATCTAGAAGGCCTGGGTTTGATTCCACCTTGGCCCAGGCCTCTCTCTCTCTCTCTCTCTGTGTGGAGTTTGCATGTTCTTCCCGTGTCTGTGTGGGTTTACTCCTGTTCCTTCCCACAGTTCAAAGACATGCACTTACTGGGGTTAGGTGAACTCGCCACTCTAAATTGCCCATAGGTGTGAATGGTTGTTTGTCTCTCTGTGTTAGCCATGTGACAGGCTGGCGACCTGTACAGGGTGTACCCTGCCTCTCACCCTTTGTCAGCTGGGATAGGCTCAGTCTGTCTGGTTCTAATTTTTTTCAGCACCCCAGAGAATAGGTTTGCAAGAAAGAGAGATGGAAAGAAAGAGCAACCATTCCACAGTGAAAGAAAGGAAAAGACAGTAAAGTACAAATCTTGGTAGAGCAGAGAGATGTGAGACAGAGTCTGCAAGAATGGTTAGACAAGCAGAGATGAAAATCAAGCTAATAGATAGATGGATAAAGTCATGAAGTCAGTCTAACCATTGATTTATTTGGTCAGAATAATATACACTATATTGACAAAAGTACTCACTCACCCATCCAAATTATTGAATTCAGGTGTTCCAATCACTTCCACGGGTCTATACAATCAAACTCTTAGGTATTTGTGAAAGAATGGATCGCTCTCAGGAGCTCAGTGAATTGCAGTGTGGTAACACTTACAGGTGCTGGTCATAAAATTAGAATATCATGAAAAAGTTGATTTATTTCAGTAATTCCATTCAAAAAAGTGAAACTTGTATATTATATTCATTCATTACACACAGACTGATATATTTGAAATGTTCGTTTGTGCAGCAATGTGGCATGGCATGGAGTCGATCAGTCTGTGGCACTGCTCAGGTGTTATGAGAGCCCAGGTTGCTCTGATAGTGGCCTTCACCTCTTCTGAATTGTTGGGTCTGGCATATCGCATCTTCCTCTTCACAGTACCCCATAGATTTTCTGTGGGGTTAAGCTCAGGCGAGTTTGCTGGTCAATTAAGAACAGGGATACAATGGTCCTTAAAACAGGTACTGGTAGCTTGGGCACTGTGTGCAGGTGCCAAGTCCTGTTGGAAAATGAAATCTGCATCTCCATAAAGTTGGTCAGCAGCAGGAAGCATGAAGTGCTCTAAAACTTACTGGTAGACGGCTACATTGACCTTGGACCTCAGAAAACACAGTGGACCAACACCAGCAGATGACATGGCACCCCAAACCATCACTGACTGTGGAAACTTTACACTGGACCTCAAGCATCAATGATTCTGTGCCTCTCCTCTCTTCCTCCAGACTCTGGGACCTTGATCTCCAAAGGAAATGCCAAATTGACTTTGATCAGAGAACATAACTTTGGAGCACTCAGCAGCAGTCCAGTCCTTTTTGTCTTTAGCCCAGGCGAGACGTTTCTGATGCTGTCTCTTGTTCAAGAGTGGCTTGACATGAGGACTGCGACAGCTGAAACCCATGTCTGCATACGTCTGTGGGTGGTGGTTCTTGAAGCACTGACTCCAAGCTGAATTCCATTTTTTTTTTAGATTTTCCCATATTTTTGAATGGATTTTGTTTCACAATCCTCTCCACGGTGCGGTTATCCCTATTGCTTGTACACTTTTTCTAGCACATCTTTTCCTTCCCTTTGCCTCTCTATTAATGTGCTTGCACACAGAGCTCTGTGAACAGCCAGCCTCTTTAGCAATGACCTTTTGCATCTTACCCTCCTTGTGCAAGGTGTCAATGGTCGTCTTTTTGACAACTGTCAACTCAGGTCAGCAGTCTTCCCCATGATTGTGTAGCCTAAAGAACTAGACTGAGAGACCATTTAAAGGCATTTGCAGGTGTTTTGAGTTAATTAGCTGACTGGAGTGTGGCACCAGGTGTCTTCAATATTGAACATTTTCACAATATTCTAATTTTATGAGATACTGAATTTGGGTTTTTTATTAGTTTTCAGTTATTATCATCAAAATTAAAAGAAACATTTGAAATATATCAGTCTGTGTGTAATGAATGAATATAATATACAAGTTTCACTTTTTGAATGGAATTACTGAAATTATTCAACTTTTTTGTGATATTCTAATTTTATGACCAGCACCTGTAGGATGCCACCTTTGCAACAAGTCCAGTCAGGAAATTTCCTTGCTACTAAATATTACACAGTTAACTGTTAGTGGTATATAACAAGGTAGAAGCGATTGGGAATGACAGCAACTCTGCCATGAAATTCACACAGTGGGGTCAATGGATGCTGAGGTCACCAGCTTTCTGGAGTCAATTTTTGAAGACCCCAAACTTCATATGGCCTTCAGATTAGCTCAAGAACAGTGTGTAATGGGTTTCCAGCTTCTTCTGCATCCAGGCCTTACATCACCAAGCGCAATGTAAAGCATCAGATTCAGTGGTGTAAAGCACACCACCACTGGACTTGGGTTTGGTGGTTGCCAGGAGAATGGTACTTCTCTGACTGCATTGTGCCAAGTGTAAAGTTTGGTGGAGGGGGGATTATGGTGTGGGGGTGTTTTTCAGGAGTTGGGCTCAGCCTCATAGTTCCAGTGAAAGGAACTCCTAATGCTTCAGCTTACCAAGACATTTTGGACAATTTCATGCTCACAACTGTCTGGGAACAATTTGGGGATGGCCCCTTCCTGTTCCAACATGACTGTGCACCAGTGCACAAAGCAAGGTCCATAAAGACATGGATGAGGCTGTTAGAACTGCAAAGGGTTGGGCCGATATCATATGAAACCCTATGGATTGAGACTAGGATGTCACTCAAGTTAATATTTGTGTCAAGGCAGACAAGTGAATACTTTCGGCAATATAGTGTATGTAAACGTGCTGCTTTGCATACTCAACAAACCACATGCTTTAGTACCTAATCATATACCTTTACTGCTCTGCTCACAGGTCCTGGTATCAGCTACAAACAGTAAAAGCAAGTTTGTGACACTACCCTAAACAATCGGTCTCAAACTCCCGGCCTGCAGGCCACTTCAAGTCCCGCCCCCTACTTCCGGCCCGTGATTGGATGTCAAAAGTATAAGACAGTTTTGCCCTTTAAGTTACTTTTTTGACATTTTGCTAATGCCTCTTAACTGGAAGGGAAAGCGAAATGTCAAAAGAGTAACTTAAAGGCCCAAATTGTCTTATATTTTTGATATCAAATTGCTGGCCGGAAGTAGGGGGAGGCTGGAAGCGACCTGCGGACCAGTAGTTTGAGACCATTGCCCTAAACAGTCCTTGAAACTGCTCGAAAATTTTAACCATTTTAGTTTTAAATTTAAAAAATAACTCTGATTGAATAGTTTGCTTGTGAGCTGGAGAAAGAAAATGAGTCAGAACCTCTAAAATGAAAAATTTTCAACTTAGGCCTGTCCTGCACATCTGCATGTGGCCTGTCAGTCTGTTTGTGCCCCCCGCCCTTCCCATATACACAGAGACACCATTTTAATGAGTGTTTTATGTATAAGGCAAGTATGGAATCATATTTAGGTCAAAAGTCACGTGCAACGAGAAACATAATCCACACAAAAAATGTCGTTCTGCGAAAGCAGGTATTCATTCCTCAACAACTTGCGTGCGTAGAGATCAGCAGCCACGCACACAAAGAAGCATTGCACACACAAGTAACTGTTGTGCGCATGCTGCAGGTTCACACTCATGAGGAAACTTTACGCACGTGGAGCTGAGCTTCTTCACTCTAAACTGAGTTTTGACCATTTGGGTGGAGCCTGTGGAGGCTTATGTGGTTGGTCCCTTTATGGATAATTCAGGTTACTGCATTAGACCAAGTTACACTGTGGCAGCAACATAAGAGCTGTTTTAAACCGAATTTGCTCAGTTTAGAGACTGATGTTTCCCAAATTAACTATCAGTAGTTATTGTTTTCTGTTGAGTGACTTATAGCATAATACCAGCTTTTTTTATGTGATTTAAAAAATGTGAAATAATTTTGAGTATGTATGTATTTGTATAAATATGTATCACAGTGTTAATGTGCTGGAAAATCTTGAAAATGGACCTTGAAAGTGTTTAAAAAGTGCTTAACCCTGGAAAGGGGGTATGAACCCTGTATAAAGACTAGTGACTGGCCTAGGTCATCCATCACTACCTTCTCTAAACCCTGAAAACAGTTCCTATATGAGATGAACAGTCTTGTTCACCTTCATGCCAATTGAATTGCGATTTGCTGTAATGTTATTGTGTTTTTTGGGAGGCTTTTTTTGCCAGCCAAATTGCCTATCCACACACACACACATTAAATTGTGCAAAAAACTGTAAATACTTTCTAAAGCTTAGGCTCACTCTTTCTCATGTGTTTTAGCACAGTTAAAAAATAGACATTAGTTCATCATTCTTTGCTTTAAGTTTCAATGTATTAGAGTTAACACTGGGTACTCTGAAGGCTGCTACAGTTGCTTATATGCAGTTTTCTGTATTTTAATTAGTAGTGTGCTTCATCAACTGTTGACATCTCACCGAGAGCCAGAATCATATTGATGTGAATAAAAAGAAATAAGTCTGCATGCCAGATTGGTTTCCAGTGTATAAATTCAAACACTTTTTTAAAAAAAACATTATAGAAGATGTGTTATGGTAGCTTGAAGCCTGTGATTCTCTTCACAAGTTGTGAGCTTTGTTGCCTAAGAGGACTGATTTTGGGTGCCAGCTGCTACCCACAGACTCACAGAGGCTGAGTGTGAAGGAGCACAGTAGAGGGTCAACTTAGATCAGTGCTGCTGTGCTGGGAAAAACTAAGGAGGGGCACATCAAAAATAGTACTCGCCATCTGCTGCTGGAGTTGGAGGGAAAAAAACTGCAGATTGAGACAGTCATGCCCACAGCATCCCACACTGCCTATCTGCTATATAGAGTATGTTTGAATGTATTTACTACTATCTTTTGCTAATTTCCTCCAGTATCTCCAGGCTCCCTCCAGTTTTTCTCTAATTGGGTGAAATGTATGTTTTCTGTGCAAAAGTTGTGGCTAGTTGTGTGCTGCTCAGTGAATAATCATTCCCCTCACAGCCTTTTGCCCTCCAGAGACTCATGTTGTCTACACTTTTAATTAACAAGAGATTCTTAACTTCATCTGCATCTTCATGCACTACTTTTGATGGAACTGTGGATTTGTGCGAGTATAATCACATTAATGGCAAGCAGGAACACAATTAAATGTCTGTAACCAGTTTCATTCATTTATGGGAAACTATATCTTTTGCTCTCCATATAAACACAATGCAGTATTTGGAGGGTGGTCACGGCTCCAGTGTGCAAAATAGGACATGGGTCTGATTGACTTTTTTGATCGTGATAGTGTATAGAATGTAACAATTTCATACATTTCCAAGAAACAGAATTTTTTGCTCTACATAAAACCTTCCAATGCAGTATTTGGGGTCTGATCACTGCTGTGGCATGCAAAATAGAGTATGGGTCTCATTGACTTTTTTGATCAGGATGATGTCAGGAATGTTGAAACAAATTTTCATACATTTCAGATTAACTAAATTCAGATAAACTAATTCTGTGGACCATCATAAAAATTTTCATTTGCTTTTGTAGGGAGCGTTATTGCTCCTATTGCCTTGAATCCGTAGTTATGGGTTCAGCCTGAGTTTGTACATAAGTGATTACATTTTTAGGCTGAAAGCATGTGCGAACGAGTGCACAAACCGCTTTGTGGCAAGGGAAAAAACCGAAGGCCAAATTCAACGGCCAGGTGTGACATGGCTGTTGAATATTCCACAAAACCATGAATAACTTTTAATGGGCTACTTGTCTAGATGATCTGGAGCCATTTTGGTCTCACTGGGTGAAATGCCCCAGGAGATGATTTAAATTACAGGCCTGAAAATAGCAAAAATTGACACCTTCAATTGAAAATGGCTGACTTCCTGTAGGGTTTCGGGTATGGGGCCAAGATACTTTTTTGTACGTCATAGGATGTTACATGAGCCTGCACAATTTCAGATATGTAGATAAAATGTAGCTCCGGGGCTACACAAAAAACATGGTATTTCATGATATTTCCAGGTCCCAATAGGTAGCGCTCTAACATTTAGGGACTTAATATACATCGTTGTGTTCAGGGCGGGTGACTTATCAAACCACTAAAGTTTGACGCAGATTGGGCAATGTGGCTTTGAGTTACTACCATTTTTGTCTTCATGGCAAAACATCGAAATTTGCCATCCTACCAGGGTCAACCCTTTGGCGAAAACTCACAGTTTTGAAAACAATGTAAGACCAACTCCTTTAAGGCTTTCCAGGGGAAATTTGAGATGGTTCTGCTCAATCACCTTGGAGCTGTACCTTAAGGTGTAAAACATGACATTTCCTGTACCCACTAGGTGGCGCTGCAACTGTCAGTAAATATTACCATCTGTATGGGTTCAGGGGTGAACCGTCATCCTACTGAAGATGTTTGATCCAGATTGGATAATGTAGGTTTGAATGAGAGGCAATCAAAATTTCCTGGTGAATGATTGACATTCACTGTGGTGTCACAGCCATGCCCTCTGGTGAAAACTCACCATTTTTGAAATTTCCCCCTGGTGTGTAGATAAGACAAAACAAATATGAAGTTGATAATATCCAAAACCTCTGAGTTATTAGAGAAAGTATGAGGGTAGGAAATCGCTAAAATCACACATTTAATTCAAAATGGCGGTCTTCCTATTGGGTTTAGGGCATTAGACCCAGCAGTCTTTTTTGTTCATCTGGACATGTTACATATGTGTACCAAATTTCATACATGTACGTGAAACACAGCAGGTGGCATTGTAGAGCCATCTTGAAAGGGCCATGCCTGAAACCATTAAAATGGCTGCTCAAAAAAATAAAGGGAACACTCAAATAACACATCCTAGATCTGAATGAATGAAATATTCTCATTGAATACTTTGTTCTGTACAAAGTTGAATGTGCTGACAACAAAAATCACACAAAAAATCATCAATGGAAATAAAATTTATTAATCAATGGAGGCCTGGATTTGGAGTCACACACAAATTTAAAGTGGAAAAACACACTACAGACTGATCCAACTTTGATGTAATGTCCTTAAAACAAGTCAAAATGAGGCTCAGTATTGTGTGTGGCCTCCACGTGCCTGTATGACCTCCCTACAACGCCTGGGCATGCTCCTGATGAGGTGGCGGATGGTCTCCTGAGGGATCTCCTCCCAGACCTGGACTAAAGCATCCGCCAACTCCTGGACAGTCTGTGGTGCAGTTGGTGGATGGAACGAGACATGATGTCCCAGATGTGCTCAATCGGATTCAAGTCTGGGGAACGGGCGGGCCAGTCCATAGCTTCAATTCTTCATCTTGCAGGAACTGCTGACACACTCCAGCCACATGAGGTCTAGCATTGTCCTGCATTAGGAGGAACCCAGGGCTAACCGCACCAGCATATAGTCTCACAAGGGGTCTGAGGATCTTATCTCAGTACCTAATGGCAGTCATGCTACCTCTGGCGATCACATGGAGGA
The DNA here is from genome assembly GCA_024447675.2 of Pterophyllum scalare. Classification (NCBI taxonomy): domain Eukaryota; kingdom Metazoa; phylum Chordata; class Actinopteri; order Cichliformes; family Cichlidae; genus Pterophyllum; species Pterophyllum scalare. The sequence continues at coordinate 9,500 of JAMQGT020008386.1, forward strand.
TTGTGCGGCCCTCCAAAGAAATGCCACCCCACACCATTACTGACCCACTGCCTAACCGGTCATGCTGAAGGATGTTGCAGGCAGCAGATTGCTCTCCACGGCGTCTCCAGACTCTGTCACATGTGCTCAGTGTGAACCTGCTTTCATTTGTGAAGAGTCACAGGGTGCCAGTGGCGAATTTGCCAATCCTGGTGTTCTCTGGCAAATGCCAAGCGTCGCGTTGGACTGTGAGCACAACCCCCATCCGTGGACGTCGGGCCCTCATACCACCCTCATGGAGTCGGTTTCTTAATCGTTTGTGCAGACACATGCACATTTGTGGCCTGCTGGAGGTCATTTTGCAGGGCTCTGGCAGTGCTCCTCCTGTTCCTCCTTGCACAAAGGCGGAGGTAGCGGTCCTGCTGCTGGGTTGTTGCCCTCCTACGGCCTTCTCCACGTCTCCTGGTGTACTGGCCTGTCTCCTGGTAGCGCCTCCAGCCTCTGGACACTACGCTGACAGACACAGCAAACCTTCTTGCCACAGCTCGCATTGATGTGCCATCCTGGATGAGCTGCAATACCTGAGCCACTTGTGTGGGTTGTAGAGTCCGTCTCATGCTACCACAAGTGTGAAAGCACCACCAACATTCAAAAGTGACCAAAACATCAGCCAGAAAGCATAGGTACTGAGAAGTGGTCTGTGGTCCCCACCTGCAGAACCACTCCTTTATTGAGTGTGTCTTGCAAATTCCCAATCACTTCCACCTGTTTTCTATTCCATTTGCACAACAGCATGTGAAATTGATTGTCAATCAGTGTTGCTTCCTAAGTGGACAGTTTGATTTCACAGAAGTTTGATTTACTTGGAGTTATATTGTGTTGTTTAAGTGTTCCCTTTATTTTTTTAACCAGTGTACTTACATTTTCACCAGACCTGACGTGTGCAAAATTTCATGAGTTTTTGAGCATGTTTAAGCCCTCAAAAAAGCAATTCATTTGCCTAAATGTCCAAAGCAATTACAATAGGGCCTTCGACACAGGTTGTGCTTGGGTTCTATTAAAAGCGGTAAGTTAACAGAGGAAATTACAGCCTTACTGCAACTGTTAAGCACACCTAAAGCTGCTTTTCTGTGTAAACGAAATGACTAATCTGCTTTGCTTTTCATCATATTTGAGTGTGTGTGTGTGTGTGTGTGTGTGTGTGTGTGTGCATGCTTGTGTGTGTGTGTCCATTATGCACTCTCCATGGTTCCTATTTAGATGAAATTTTAAACAATTCCTCAGGATTCAAAATACTGATACGTTTGTTATAGCTGAGATTTAACTAATGTATCACAGGCCAATGTATCACTTAACCCTTTAACAGCGGGCAGTTGCCACCGATGCACCTGTTACCTGCGCTTACTAGCTCTTAATAGCTGGTTAATGCTGAGTGTATCACAGCTGAGATGGCTGACCAAAGACACTTCGAATTTTTCTGATAAGACAAAAGTTTGCGTAATTACGGTAATTCAAGAAGCTGAGAAATTGCACTTCACACTCAATGGGTTATTACTGTAATTGTTTCTGGAAGTCCACGAATGCCAGCACATTTGAAGTTAACATAAGGTGGGTAAAAGACACAGGAAACAAAGGGAAAAAAAAGAATGTTAAATGCTCACTGGAAAAGATCTATAAAATAAATGAGCTTGAGGTATTTGTGTGTTTGTATGTTGAGGAAACTATAACACATCACAGGGATGTAATTGATAAGATAACTAATGCTTACAGTGCCATCCTGTTCCACAGGCAGAGGCATCTGCAGCCACAGGAGAAGAGGCATTCCTGACACCCACCACCTCCACCAGTTCTGGTCACCCTCTGAGCCCGAGGCAGCGTCGTGCCCAGCAGCACAGCCAACAGGGCCAAAGGGAGCCAGCAGCCAGCAGAGCAGCTTTCACACCAGCTTACCAACCTCAGGATGAAAACCACACAGGCTCGGCGGTCCTCATCATAGTGCTCACTCTGGCTTTGGCTGCACTCATTTTCCGCAGGATCTACCTTGCACATGAGTACAAGTTTGACTATGATTTGTGACCTCTATCCACCCCTCTTACTTCCACCCCTGCAGAACTCTGAGCAGCTGAAGCAAAACCAGAGCTGAGGCAGTGGCCAGAGGCTGCCCCCACTGCCCATCCACAGAGTGGGAACTTTCTGCAGACAGGCCTCTCCACTAAGAGGGAACTTTCATTCCTCTACTCACCACAACACCTTCAGGGTGTCTTTGAGTCAATGTGAATTTCACTCTCCAGAGCTTCATGCATTTTTGAGAATTGGAAGCTTTGTTGTGATCTGTTCAGCCACACACACCCTTATGTATAAATTGTCTATCCTATGGCTGCTGACTGTTCCCATTATTTAATTAGCATTGTAATACAATATGTAAACAACCCTGGAATTGGTTTCTCATATTAATTATTTCATCAAGAGAGATCTGCACAAATTGCATGTTCTATAATGACACATCATGTGTTTTAGCTTCCAGAGCGCACAGGGCTCTATTTTAATGGTTTAAGGCCAACAACAAGCACAAAGTGAATGTGGTTATTTGTTTTAATTTGCATGAGGGAATTCTGACTGATCTCAGTAGAGGTGTATGAATAGCAGGAGCTTTCAAATGAGAGGCTGCAGATTTATCACCGTGTCCTGCTGCCTTTGACTACAGGACGTCAATGGAGTGATGCAGAAGTTTTCCATGCAATTTAAAACATCAGTATATTACAATTATTACATATAGTGCTGTGCAAAAGTCTTCAGAAACCTCTTTTTACAATTTTGCTTCCAAAGTGCCAGATTTTCTTGAGCAATCATTCTCCAGGGTTACTGAAGATCTTTCAAAGTTGTTCTTTGACTAATAGCCCCTTTTCACTCATTTTTGCTTCAGCCCTTGTTCCTGACTATGCTCAGTGGGTTGTTTTGTTTTTTTGGTTGTATAAAAAAAATCACCTAATTCAAGTGATGAACCAGGGTTGTGACTAGACATGACAGAAAGATTAGCAAAGAACCGATTGAAAATTGTATCTTTAGGTTATTGTAGCTAGGAGTCTGTCAGTTTGTTCTTATTTCTTTAATTGAATCTGTGAAAAATGTTAAATATAACACAGTTTGATTGCATAAAATAGCTTTTAGCTGAAAACTTGGCATTTCTCAGCATGGTGTTCAGTGTGACCTTTAAAAAAATTAAGAAAACTGAAGAACAAATAAAGAAAACTAGAGAACAAAAGAAGTGACAGGCCTAAAAGAAAAACTAGCTACAGCAGAAGAACAGTATGTGAAAGTCAGATCCTTAAGAAATAGGAAAAATTCCAGGCTGACCTGACTTGATACCTGAGAGATGCATCTGGATCTTCAGTTGGGCCATTTGATCTATGTTTGCCAAAGCTTCATTAGAAATGGTGTCTGAGGAAGGGTCTCGGTCAAGAAGCCATTCTTGACTGAAGGAAGTGGTGAGAAAAGCTGTCTGGTGGAGTGATGAATTCAAATTTTACATTTTTGATTCAAATCAGTGTCTGTAACTATAGATGACATCAGAGAGGTACAGTGGTGTGTGTCTAGAGCCATCTATAAACATGGAGGAGACTCTATTATGGTCTGGGGCTTTGCATTTCAGCCTGTAGCGTTGGGGGTCTCATAATTGAGGGAATTATGAACACAGAAAAGTACCATCAGATATGATCATCAGATAATATGCAATGCCATCTGGAAAATCTAACACAAAAACAGCTTAATTTTTCAGCATCACAAAGATCCCAGACATACTGCCTTGGCAAAAAAAAAAAAAAAGCATACCTGGATAGGAAGACTCACTCTGGAACACTCCCCAGAGTCTGGACCTCAGTGCTTTTGAAGAAGTGTGAGATCAACTTGACAGGGAACCACACAAAAGGCGGTCAATATCCAAAGAAGAGCTTTGGCTTGTCCTTCATGAAGCCTTGAGAATTGTTACTGAAGACTAGTTAAAGAAATTGCAGGAAACCTTGCCTAAGAATGCTCAGAATATATTGGACAAATGTGGCTACACTAAATATTGACATCTAATCTAGTTAAGATGTAACGTCCTTTTTTTCCCCCTTCCCCCTATGCTATAGCTGAATTTTTTATGCAAAATATAAATAAACAAGGGGAGGCTCAAGGCTTTTGCACAATACTGTATTGCCACATTATTATTATAAATATATTTATTATTTTTCCCAAAAGGGAAAATATCTTATTTACAGTAGCTAAACCTATAACAAAATAGACTAAAAAGTAAATGTCTAGGTCAACAAAACCAACAACATAAGTAGAAAAAAAAACCTGCATAAAAAATCTAAATACAGTACAGAAGTAAATGATTTGTAATAATTTGAACTTGACTATAATACTAGTATATTCCTTTGTACTAGCAGCTGTTGTATATACCCTGTTCTGTAATCACTGCAATGTGCATTTGTATATTTAATTGCAAAGAATACAAAAACAGCATTTTAAATGTCTAAATTGATATTTTTTTCATTTTTTCTCTGTAATATAATAAATCTATGCTCATCTGTAATTCAGTGCCAGCAACACGCGTCAAAACAGTTGTCTGTGAACGTCCCATTAATGCTGAGTGATTCATACACCTAACTTTTTTGTGAGCAATATAGCCTGCTATTTAGATAAGGCATTGCTTGTTTCAGCAAGAAAATGATAAGCAAAGCAGCCAAGCAGCAAATACTACAGCGAGATGTCTCTGTACTAAGAGTCCAAGTGCTAAATTAAAGGCTCAAAAAGAGAAGGACCTTGTGATGGTGTTGCATACTAGTGCACATAATTTTGGTATCATATACATTATGTTAAGGGACCAGTGAAGCCAAAGGATACATAGATTAGCAACATATGCTGCCAAACAGTATTTTATAAGCAGTTTATTTCTATTTTACTTGTTTATTTCAGCAAGACAATGACAAACCAAACCATCCATTCTCTTCCACTTATCCTGTTCAGGGTTGTGGGGGCCTGGAGCCTATCCCAGCTGACACAGGGCGAGAGGCAGGGTACACCCTGTACAGGTCGCCACCCTGTCGCATGGCCAACACAGAGAGACAAACAACCATTCACTCTCACATTCACCTACTGGCAATTTAACTAACCCCAATAACTACATGTCTTTGGACTGTGGGAGGAAACCCACACAGACACGGGAGAACATGCAGATTCCACACAGACCAAACCAATTCAATTTTATTTATATAGTGCCAGATCACAACAAACAGTCAACTCAAGGCACTTTAAACCACAAACGACATTCTTCACAAGTTACGACAACAGTGTAGCTGAATTGTAAAAGAGTCTGGGAGCTAAATCGACTTGTCACCCAATGACAGATTTGGAGCTTTATGAAACAAAACTGCACAAAGAATGCCTCAAACTGAACTGTTGAGTGGAACTCTTGTGTCATGGGTTTTAAATTGGTCATTACTTTTTTGGAAATTGGGTTATAAATTGATTTGTTATTTCAAAGTGATCACAAAACAGGGTATAAATTTAATTTACACTGAAGCATTTAAAGCCAATTTCCACCAGAATCAGGAAGCCTTTGTCATCAAACACAGGTTTTTGATACAATTGTGACTAGCTATTTGTGCTGAATCATTTGTCATTTGTTGTACTGCTACCAAAATGGAGCCTGCGGTGTAAAGATTCCTAGCAGACCTGTATGACTGATCCAGGATCAGCTAAACACATTTACTGAAGAACAACATCAGTACAGAGAGCTTTGAAGTCTCATTGCCATGGCAATGTTTACTGGTGAGATAATTTTTGGGATTATTTGCTCTAGTAAACAAAACATGGACTTTAGAAAGTCCTGCAACCAAGTGCTTACCTTCAACACAGTTATGACTAGCTGGATTCCTCAGCTGATACTGTTTTCACACCTACAGCAGATCTAATCTGTTTCCACCAGGAACTCACATTTCTGTAATTCAGTTAGTTCTAGTATCTTTCTTCTGCCATTTTTCTCCCCATCTCCCTTGCTATTTCATGTGTCCTTGTATTAATTTCTTGTTTGCCTTGCATTCTCTGAAGCACAGTCATTCCCCCCCCCAGTTGTTTAAGTAGACACAAACCTTGTCACAAGCATTTTGTATTTATCTTTTGTGATTTACCTTGAGTAGGGCTTTTTCAGTGTGAAGGCACTCTGATGAACATGGAAGCAATTTAAATTAATTATTTCCCTTCGTAGCTGATAGCTTTTTGACATATACAACATCTTAACAACATAAAGATAGGTCACAGGAAATCACAGCAGTCTACCTGTTGTATGTCTCTAGGCTTTTTTTTTTTTTTTTTTTTTGAGAAACATCTCATACTTGCATATGTCCAGGTATCACTTAAAAGGCAGTGGAGGTTTTTTTCATCAATATGCATATTCTCCAAATCTCTCCATATCTGTCTGTTCAGTCTTTGTGCTCATAGCTGGTATACTGAGAAATAAACAGAAAATAAATCACTTTCAAATGAAAGAATGTGTTTGCTATGTGTCATGTTTTATTCTGCGCTGTTATACCCCCACTTCCTGGAATATGTAGCATTGCTAAATGTAAATGATAACTGGACTAGTTCTTATATAGTGTTTTTCTACTCTGAGCACCCAAAGCGCTTATTGCTGTTACCTTTAAATATTTTTGAGCTCTTAAAGAGTTACATTATACATTTAGATACCCCTATCTTGTTACATTTCCTAAGATGTGCAGCTTGAAGGAATCTGTATCCTCCGTAGTGATTGTGGCAGGACTCAGGCACAGTGTCTACTACACAGAAGTGTCTATGTACATACAAGTATTTGCTCATGTGCCTTCATATGCATATGAACTCGAGTAACATCTTAAGGGTTTAATATGGCCCACCCTTTCCAGGTATAATTTCAACTTTTCTCTGAAGGCTTTCCACAAGATTTAGGAGTGTTTATGGGAATTTCTTGACCATTCTTCCAGAAGTGCATTTGTGAGGTCAGACACTGATGGTGGATGAGAAGGCCTGGCTCATCCTTCTAATTCATCCCAAAGGTGTTCTATCAGGTTGAGGTCAGGATTCTGTGCAGGCCAGTCAAATTCTTCCACACCAAATTCACTCATCCATGCCTTTATGGACCTGCTATGCACACTAGTGTGTAGTCATGTTGGAACAGGAGGGGGCCATCCCCAAACTGTTCCCACAAATTTAGGAACATGAAATTGTCCAAGAGGTCTTGGTATGCTGAAGTATTAAGAGTTCCTATCACTGGAACTAAGGGACCTGAAAAGGAAATTGTCATGCCGAGTGGCTTCCACTTTTGATTAGGGCTGCAATGATTCTTTGACGCTGATGACGTCAACCCATCCATCCATTTTCTTCCACTTATGTGATTTTGTAACTGTGATACACTACAGGAAGATATGGGGGCAGTATTGCCTCCATTGTCTGCCAATAACAACAATACTAATGAAGAAAAATGTAATGTGAACAACATAACGATGGGGGAACAGGGAGGAGGGTGGAGAAAATGAAAGAAAATGGAGACAGACTGTCAAAGGTGGGGGGCATTTAACAGAAAACAAAAATAAAGCTGAATGCAGACTGTGCAAAGCAGAGCTTTCCTTCCACAGCAGCATCGCTGCAGTGGTGAGTGTTTAAAACACTGGTACCCTGGAGCTGTGACGTCAGCTCTGGATGGGTACATTAGTGCGTTGTTGATACCTGTTAATATTTGAACAGTAATATTTCTGTTAAGTGCCACCATTTCAGTTATGTTAGCTAACGAGTGAAGGACAATAGGAGCAGCCATGTTGTTTCCTTTTTTTCCCCCATTAATATCAGCATTCATTCTGAATAGTAAACCTCTGCATGAACTGAATCATCTGTAAACTTTTCAGTTGTTTTGGACAGAAAAATCTTTTTACTTTTTGGAACAAGGCCATTTTTGTTAATTTATTTGCACGTTATATTTCCTTTCAAAAAATAAAATTGCATTCACTTTAATATGAATTTATTTAATATGCATTGTTTATTTGATATTTATTGTGAAGTCGCAATGTTAAAAATACATTTGACGAGTTTCAAACTCGCATTTTTATGGGTCACTATTTTAATTGTGAGAAGAGACAACAAGGTGATCTCAACAGGTTAGTTTTATTTGCATTTAGCAGTATATACTTGTTAGTGGTCTATAGCATCAGTGGAACAGAGTTTTTCCTTCTCAAAGTGTGTAGGTTGGTCATTCCTTAGGTGTGGTTGTCATAGAAACCAGTATAGGAATTCTAAAAAGGGTCAAAGGGCAAATTCTTTAGGAAAAGTGGAGGATGGGGGATATAACCAGGGGACAGGCTCTGAGAGGGTCAGACTTAGGCGAGGCAGAGAGGTAAGGTTTGGCACAGTCTCTCAGATATATCTGATTAAAACATGTTTTATGTCATATACTCTGTTAAATAATGCTTGAATAAATGTTTTTAACGTGAGTATCTGCATGACCTGTGTGTTTCTTTTCACCATCAACAAACCTGGGTGGGATCACTGGATTGGAAGTTTTAAATAAGGTAAAGTTTTTAAAGTAGGATTGGAAAACAGATCACAACAATATCAAAATGTAGGGTAAAACAAGACCTTTCATAATATAACTTTTTTGGCCAGCCACCCATATGATGATATGGTCTTTTAAAGTTTACCTAATATGCATTTTTGAACTTTTTTCCAGTGAATAATCAGAGAGTAGATATCGGAGCAAATATCTGGGGCACCAGTGCTTGTTTCTATTCCTCTACAACATAGACAAGTATTAAATGGGTGCAGTTTTACTAGTGAAACTATGTTGCATCCCATGGTGATGGATAAAGAATAAAATCATGCTGAGCAAAATTAAAATGTATGTTTGTTTTTTTGATTGAAGTGGATATTAACTTGATTTGGTTGAGGTTTATAATAGGTCTAATCTATTATCAGCTCTGAAAGCTTAATGCAGCTTTCTACTGTACATATGAAGTTGAAAATGTCAGAAAAATAAGATGAATTAAAAAGTACTACATTTAGAGCCACCTATATGTATTTTGAGGGCCTGTAACAAAATAAGGTCCATCCATCCATCCATCCATTTTCTTCTGCTTATCTGGGGCCCGGTTGCGGGGGCAGCAGCCCCAGCCACCTCCACCAGCTCATCCGGAGGGACCCCAAGGCATTCCCAGGCCAGCCGAGAGATATAATCTCTCCAGCATGTCCTGGTTCTACCCCAGGCCCTCCTCCTGGAGGGACATGCCCGGAGCATCTCACCCAAGATGCGCCCAGGAGGCATCCTAATCAGATGCCCGAGCCACCTCAACTGGCTCCTCTCAATGTGGAGGAGCAATGACTCTACTCTGAGCCCCTCCCGAATGGCCGCACTCCTCACCCCCTCTCTAAGGGAGAGGCCAGCAACCCTTAGGAGGAAGCTGATTTCTGCCACTTGTATTCATAATCTTATTCTTTTGGTCACTACCCAAAGCCCATGCCCATAGGTGAGGGTAGGAACGTATTTCGACCAGTAAATTGACAGCTTCACTTTTAAACTAAGTTCCCTCTTCACCACGACAGACTGGTGCAGCATCTGCATCACTGCAGACGCAGCCCTGATCTGTCTGTCGATTTCCCGCTCCCTTCTCCCGTCACTGATGAATAAGACCCCAAAATACTTAGACTCCTCCACCTGGGGCAGAAACTCGTCCCTATAGCCTCAGTTGAAGTCAGCAGTACTCCACCCACAATATAAACCAGGGGTGTCAAACTCCCACCCTGCGGGTCGCTTCCAGCCATGCTTCTAGTCCACAAATTGATGTAAAAAATAACATGGGCTGCTTCCTGCCATGCTCCCTACTTCTGGTCCTCAAATTTATGTCAAAAACAACATAAAATTTGGCCCTTTAAGTTACTTTTTTGACATTACCCTCTTAATTGGAGGGGAATGCAAAATGTCAAAAAATTTGTATGTTATTTTTTACATCAATTTGTGGACTAGAAGCATGGCAGGAAGCAGCCCACGGGCCGGGAGTTTGACACCACTGTTATAAACCGTGTGAGTGGAGCACCGCTTTCCCCTCCTAAGTCACCTGATGTTAAGCCAGAATCGTTTCGATGCCGTCCGAAAGTCTTTTTGCATAGCTTCACCAAATTCTTCCCACACCCGAGTTTTTGCTTCCACCACTGCCGAGCCGTGTTCCGCTTGGCCTGCCGGTACCCATCAGCTGCCTCCGGAGTCCCACAGCTAACCAAGCCCGATAAGACTCTCCCTTCACCTCTGGTGACCACCATCTGGTTTGGGGATTACCACCACGACAGGCACCAACCACCTTGCAGCCACAGTTCTGAGAAGCAGCCTCAACAATGGAGGTGTGGAACATGGTCCATTCAGACTCAATGTCCTCAGCCTCCCTCATAATGCTGTCGAAGTTCTGCCGGAGGTAGGAGTTGAAGGTGTGGAACATGGTCCATTCAGACTCAATGTCCTCAGCCTCCCTCATAATGCTGTCGAAGTTCTGCCGGAGGTAGGAGTTGAAGATCTCATGAACTGGGGCTTCTGCCAGGCATTCCCAGCGCACTCTCACAACAAGTTTAGGTGTGCCAGGTCTGTCCACCATTTTCCCCTGCCACCTGATCCAACCCACCACCAGGTGGTGATCAGTTGACCAGGTACGAGAATACCCGCCCCAGCTCACTGCCTCTCACCGAGGGCTACTCCATACTGGAACAGAGTCCAGCCCCTCTCGAGGAGACTGGTTCAGAGTAAAGTAAACCTTTTAATTCATTTATTACATATATTAAAGTTGATTTACAAAAAAAGGAAAGGAATAATAATGCCTTAGACTTATATAGTGCTTTCCAAGGTACTCAAAGACACTTTACAATTCCATGCACTATTCATTTGCACCTCAATCATACTTGGTGGCAGTAAGCTACTAATGTAGCCACAGCTGCCCTGGGGCAGTAAAGCAGGTGGCTGCTAATTCGCACCTATGGCCCCTCCGAAAACCACCCAACACATTCACACTTAGGCAATGTGGGTTAAGTGTCTTGCCCAGGGACACAACGACAGTATGCCCTCAGATGGGGACTCGAACCAGTCCGACCCACCGGTTGCGAGGTGAGCACCTACCTACTGTGCCACTGCCACCCACAAAGGAAAGGAAAGGAAAGGACTAATTCAGAGGTGGTCAGACAAAACAGCTGGAGTTGAAGTAGTATTGTTTTCTGCACATTTCCTGATCTTCTAAAGCAGATCTGGGCACTGTGCAGCCTATGTGCTACATTTTCACTAGGCTTATTTTACAATCTCATTCCCTAATTGTAACCAGGCTACTCTACCAGTAGCAGACTTTATGAAATAAAATAATGTTGAGCAGAATTTTCTGAAGCACCTCCAAGTCATGCAGTGGATGTGAGCTGTTGTTCATTATGTTGTTCAGTTTCCTTAACCTCCTCACCCCAGTCACCTGCTGAACAGAGTCCAGTTCAGCCCCAGTTGTGGAGCTCACCCTCTTTATAAGCTTATCAACTCTGTTCCTGTGTCTAGAGAAAGCCCCCTCCCCAGCACACTGCATCAAAGATCACTGGTAGATGGTAGGCAGTAGAGGTCTTCAGATGCTGAAGCATTTGCAGCTTCTGAAATTTCTTGGTCTCACATAAGGCCTGTGAAATAAAAAACCTGGGTGCAATAATGAGCCCTAAGCCACATCAAATTAAGGTAGTGAAGCATTTTTCTCCATCCTCTGTCAGTTTGATTAGCCATCATCAAAACATCTTTATTAGAGGGGAATGTTTTCTTATTGCTGAATTTCCAAACACATGACAGGATAATCCATCATAATATTTTTATTTTTTTATTTTTTTTGTGGGCCTCAGATAATTTTTTTTTTTTTTTTTTACAGGTACCCAGGCCATACACAGGGGTTGGACAGTGAAACTGAAACACCTGGTTTTAGACCACAATAATTTATTAGTATGGCGTAGGGCCTCCTTTTGCGGCCAATACAGCGTCAATTCGTCTTGGGAATGACATATACAAGTCCTGCACAGTGGTCAGAGGGATTTTAAGCCAGTCTTCTTGCAGGATAGTGGCCAGGTCACGACATGATGCTGGTGGAGGAAAACGTTTCCTGACTCGCTCCTCCAAAACACCCCAAAGTGGCTCAAGAATATACAGATCTGGTGACTGTGCAGGCCATGGGAGATGTTGAACTTCACTTTCATGTTGATCAAACCAATCTTTCACCAGTCTTGCTGTGTGTATTGGTGCATTGTCATCCTGATACACGGCACCGCCTTCAGGATACAATGTTTGAACTATTGGATCCACATGGTCCTCCAGAATGGTTCGGTAGTCCTTGGCAGTGATGCGCCCATCTACCACAAGTATTGGGCCAAGGGAATGCCATGATATGGCAGCCCAAACCATCACTGATCCACCCCCATGCTTCACTCTGGGCATGCAACAGTCTGGGTGGTGCGCTTCTTTGGGGCTTCTCCACACCGTAACTCTCCCGGATGTGGGGAAAACAGTAAAGGTGGACTCATCAGAGAAAAATACATGTTTCACATTGTCCACAGCCCAAGATTTGCACTCCTTGCACCATTGAAACTAACGTTTGGCATTGGCACGAGTGACCAAAGGTTTGGCTATAGCAGCCCGGCTGTGTATATTGACCCTGTGGAGCTCCCAACGGACAGTTTTGGTGGAAACAGGAGAGTTGAGGTGCACATTTAATTCTGCCCTGATTTGGGCAGCCGTGGTTTTATGTTTTTTGGATACAATCTGGGTTAGCACCCAAACATCCCTTTCAGACAGCTTCCTCTTGCATCTACAATTTTTCCTGTTGGATGTTGTTCGTCCATCTTGGTGGACATTACCCTGGATACCGTGGCTCTTGATACATCACAAAGACTTGCTGTCTTGGTCACAGATGCGTCAGCAAGACGTGCGCCAACAATTTGTCCTCTTTTGAACTCTGGTATGTCACCCATAATGTTGTGTGCATTGCAATATTTTGAGCAAAACTGTGCTCTTACCCTGCTAACTGAACCTTCAAACTCTGCTTTTACTGGTGCAATGTGCAATTAATGAAGATTGGCCACCAGGCTGGTCCAGTTTAGCCATGAAACCTCCCACACTAACATGACAGGTGTTTCAGTTTCATTGTCCAACCCCTGTAGCTGGAACAGACAGGAAACTGAAATACCTTTTGTGCTATCTGCTACAGACTGAGGTATCTGTCGGCTGATATTCTTTTAATACATCATTAGCCTTTTATTTTATTTTTTTTAGTTTAATTTTATGTTATTCCCCCCCCCCACGGAGTGAGTGAGTGTGTGTGTGTGTGTGCACATGTGTGCGTGTCTGTGTGTGCATACGTGTCTGTATTCATATAGAGGATAGAGCTGGAGTGAGAAATATCCAAACTTTTTTCCCTATTAAAAGTGTTAGGGAGACACCCAAATGGCCCAGGTATGGTTAAAGACAACTTCCTAATAAAAAAAATGTAATATTGGGGGAAAATGAAAACAATGTTTAAAAGTAGCTCATTTAATATTTTATTAACACTAGATGACCCAGAGCTCTCATTACAAAATGTGGGATTAAACTTTACAGGATGGCAAAGATCGGGAATAAAAAGAATATATGATCTGTTTGATGATGGAAGTTTCAAAAAATTTGAATCCCTGAAGTCTGAATATCACCTGTCAAATAAGGATTTCTATAAATATCTTCAGATTAGACATCACGCATTGAAGAAAGCTGGCTCCCTGAATCTTTCAGAAGAATTGCATCTGTTTTTGTTGAACCATAGTTCAACATAAGCACTTCATAACAAAATTTTACATTGAGATATATAGCTTGACCTTGGATAAGCTTGAATGGTTGAGGAAATCCTGGTGTAATTTATTTAAATGTGAACTATAGAGTAATGTTTGGGACAAATTGCTACTGCTGCCTTCCAGGGTCTCAATATGCAATAGATTTAAAGAATTACAATTTAACATACTACACAATGTTTCCATTTCACCAGTAAGTATAAAAGTGGAGTATCCCCAAATTGTCCCAAATGTAAGATCCAAATTGGAACAAGATTCCACTGTTTGTGGGAATGTAGCATTATTCAGACCTTTTGGAGGGCAGTATGTGCTAACATAAGTACAGCAATAAGTAAACAGGCACCCACAGACTCACTATTATGCTTGATTGGAAGGGTCCCAGACTCTTTGATACAGCAGGAAGAAATCCAAACTCTTCTATTGCTGGCAAGGAAAACTATTTTGTTAAAGTGGGTTAGGCATGAACCTCCCTCCATACCTATATGGAAGTCAACACTCCTGGACGTTTCTGTTTCAATAAAACTTTGATATTATGCTGAAGGTAGGATGGATGTTGTTCTGCAAAAATGGAAGAAACCACTAGAGATTTTGAGTATGTGGATGCTTACTAACTTGCCAAATCTCTCTGCCAATGCCAAGCACCTTATTCTGATAGTGACTTTCATTTTGATCTTCTGGTACCCCAGGTGCTGACAATCAGCGCATTATTATCCGAGGTAGTGATACCTCTGTATTTGTCACAGATACAGAAAAATCATGAGCGATGCGCACCGGATCCAACTTCGGTTACTGATCAGTTAATAATCTGGTTATTAGCCTAATTTATGATCCACCAAAGATCTCATATCGGATCTCTTTGCATATCTCAATAAACAGACAAGACTGGACCCTGAAAAATCCCAACTTTGGTTAGTCATCTCTTAAATATACATGAAATATCCTAAAAACTTTATCCAATTAAAATCTTGTCTGGGATCTCTTTGCATATTAACTTTATCTTTAATGCACTCCGTATCAAAATACTGTGTATTCATGCACTAAAAGTAAATATCTGGCAGATATAATTTTGCATATTAAGTATTTGTTATCCTCACACATACACACAGCAGATATTCGATATCATTTACAACATTTCTGCAATGCAAGATTAGAAATTGTAAATTCCCCTTTTATGTTACATCATATTGTATCATATCAGGAAAACCATCCTGAGTTTAGATCTCCCTCTTATGCTGTCAGCATGACCAGAAAAAACCCTTTTGGACAGACTAACACTTAAAACACCGCACACAGTACTGGCAAAAGTTACTAAAAAGTAAAAAAAAAAACTAAAAAACAAAGCTTAAAATCCTTATAAAAAGCTTTTACTTCCAAACCATGCATACAAAATAACGCAGAACAAAACAAACTGGTTCTTGAAAATTAAACAAGTGTTCATTAACCAAACTGATAATACAGGCATCTCTGTTTCTATGTGGGTGTGTGTATGCTTGTCAGGGAGTCTTTACAAATCTTGCCTACACATGGGTAAGTTGGGGTATGTGTGCGTATACTGAATGAAATAGTTTTGCCTCAAAAAACAGTCCATATGAACGTGAAAACACACTAAATAACTCAACATAAAATGAGTTCCAGCAGTTTTTTCTTTTGCCCATAACTAGTTTCAAATTGATTAACTGAAAGTTGTTGCTATGTAGTTCATACAGTTTTAATTGGCACAATCTATCTGAAATTATTCTGAATATTTAAATATTTCAATGATTTTCATTTCATTTTCAGGAAAGAAAATGCTAACAATGCCACTGGTTTCAGCTCCAGAGTGAAAATGTGTTAACCAGACAAAACAGAGCATTTAAGGACATCACCTTATTCCAGAAACTGTGGAAAACACTTTTCTCCATTTCAACAAACAACTAAATTATTCAAGGAAATGATTCAACCAATAACTTAATTGATAAGAAAATTTATTTTCAATTGCAGCCAAGACAAATTGCATGATCTATAAGCACCAACAACAAGAACAGTAATTCTGGTCTTGATTATTTAGCTTTCTCTCATAGGCCACTTTTCCACTGATGGGGTTCCAGTGCCGGTGCCACTCAGCAGTTTTTCCACTGTGAATGCACTCGGTGCTCGGCTGAAAACCGGGTTCAACTCGGGCCCCGCAAGCTAGCTGGTCTCAAACCAAGAACACGTGATGAAAGCGGCAGAAGAGCGTGACTCTGCCGTTTCACTGTAAAGTTTTCTGGACCTTAAGAAGGTTCTAAATAGAGCTTCACAATGCTAAAAGATGAAATCAGCGTAAAAGACAAAAACTTTTGAGCAGGGAATTTATTGAAAACTGCATTGCTCAAAAGTTTTTGTCTCTTGCACTGATTTCTTCTTTTAGCATTGTGAAGCTCTACTTAGAACCTTCTTAAGATCCAATAGTGCAAAATGCAAATTCTTGCAATTTTTTAACTGGTCTTAAGGTTTTGATCAGGAGTGTATAGTTGGGCTCACCTCAACACATGGCCTGGGCTCTGGAACCAGTCTCTTAAGAGACTGTTTCAGTTTGGAGTTGCCCCCGGTGAGAGCTGGGTTGTATCCTCCCGGCTTGCTGCCTGTGAGTCTGAGTTTTCACCGGTAGAGTAGAGGCTTGCTTCCCTGCGCCTTCAGGCCGGGGAACGGGTCCTGAGTGTTTTTTGCCCTTGTGCGCCAAATAACAGTTCAGAGTACCCACCCTTTTTGGAGTTACTGGGTAGGATGCTCAAGGGCGCTCCATCTGGTGACTCCATCATCCTGCTGGGAGACTTCATCGCTCATGTGGGCAATGACAATGAGACCTGGAGGGGCATGATTGGTAGGAATGGCCTGCCTGATCTGAACCTGAATGATGTTTTGTTATTGGATTAATGTGAAAACCACAGTTTGTCCATAATGAACACCATGTTCAAACATAAAGATGTCCATAAGTGCACGTGGCACCAGGGCACCCTAGGTTGCAGGTCGATGATTTATTTTGTAATTGTATCACCAGATCTGCGACCGTATGTTCTGGACACTCGGGTGAAGAGAGGGGCTGACTTGTCAACTGATCACCTGTCATGGTGTGCCACTGTGCAGGCAGAATGGAGGACCCCCAATGCAGAACTCAGGAGTGATGTATTTTACACATAGGTTTTATTGTTGCAATGCCATACAAAACAAAACACAAACTCTCTCCAGACAAGACGTGACAGGGAGAGACATGAATAAACTTGACTTTACCTGATTTGACTATCATGCACGTGAGACAGCAGAAGCACAACTAATGATGTGACAAGGAACTAGAAGAAATGCAGACACTAAATACACAAAGGGGAGTAAGCTGGACAGATCTGGCGCACCTAAATGTCTTGTGAGGGTGCGTTGGGAACACCTGGCAGAAGCCCCAGTCTGCAAGATTTTCAACACCCACCTCCAGCAGAAGTTTGACAGCTGAGGACATTGAGTGTTATGGTATGGGATGTTGTGGGATTCTTTTGGGGTTTAGGGCCTTCTGCAGGCAGGCTTCTCCCAGCTAGGCAGAGTGTTGTTTCCGTTATTCGGCTGCATGCACCTGTCCTCAATTTGGGCCAGCATTGGAGTGTTAAATAAAGATTATTTTACTGCAGAGCTGTTTTTCTGTGGTCTGCATTGTTGAGACTTTTTTTGGTGATTGGCTCATGGGCCGTGACAGTGAGTCCAAATGGACCATGTTTCACACCTCTATTGTTGAGGCCACTGCTCAGAGTTGTGGCTGCAAGGTGGTTGATGCCTGTTGTGGTGGTAATCCCCAAACCACATGGTGGTCACTGGAGGCAAAAGGGAGCCATCAATCTGAAGCAGGAATGTTATCGGGCTTGGTTAGCCAGTGGGACTCTGGAGGCAGCTGACAGGTACTGGCAGGCCAAGTGGAACTCGGCTCGGGTGGTGGCCGAAGCAAAAACTCAGATGTGGGACGAATTCTGTGAGGCCAGGGAAAAAGACTTTCGGACAACCTTGAAGTGATTCTGGCAAACTGTCAGGCAAGGGAAAAGAGGTGCTCTACTCACATGGTCTATAGCCGTGTTTCCATACAGATTGACTCAGTGCGGGTTGACTCACTCAACACAACTCGCCATGGTCATGTTGCGTTTTCCGTTGTAATTGAGGACCACCACAGTGTGGGCAGATTTGGTATAGCAGCGTGGGAAGTAGTGTCTTGAGGTAATTTGTATGCGGCTCAAAACACAACACAACAATGGATGAGATAGAGGTAAGCTAACAGCTAATGCCAGTTTAATATCATAATCATGCATAAGTCCCCCGTACAATGTTTTAATGGATGAAGGCTATCATTAAGTATACCCTTGTACCCCCGAACATGTCATAATCAACTCAGTGTTCTTCGAAAGTGCTGCCGTTAGCAGACTTATGGCAAAAATTACTGTAATAACACCATAGTAATACCCTATATTGGTTGTGAAGTGCAGTTTCTCAGCTTTCAGGAATCGTTTGAATTTTCCAACAGAACAAATGGTCACGTTATTACGGTAATTCAAATTTCCTTTGATCAGGCTCTGTGTTAACCAGCAGTTTGGCTTGTAGGGGTAGGTAATGGTGCTTCAGCGGCAATTGCCCGGCAATATAGGGTTATAATATGTATGCTGTGTCCATTTCAGTTGGCTCTCATGTTGCAAAACTATCGCTGCAAACTGTCAGTCTGGGCATTCAACCAGTGCTTTGTGTGCCTCCAGTTTCTTGCTGTCAGGTTTTAAAAATTGCGTGGTTGATTCTGGAGAAGAAGTTGCTCTGGCCAATCAGTGGCATGCTGTCCTCTGCATCACATTTTTTGGATCTCCGTGGATCGCTTAGAACCTCAGGTGAGTGAGTGCAGAAAAAGAACTGCAACCTTGTACCTGATTCTAATGGAAATGCTGTCAATTCGTGGCGGGTTGAGTCAACTCACGCTGAGTCGTTCTGTATGAAAACATGGTTTATAGTGCAAGTGGAGTGCTGCTGACTTCTACTGAGGCTATTGTCAGAAGGTGGAAGGAATACCTCAAGGACCCCCTGAATCCCACTGACAGGCCTTCTGTAGTGGAAGCAGTCTGGGGACAAGGGGGATGACTCGCCCATCACTGGGGGTGAGGTCACTGAGGTCACTCCTTGGTGGCAGGGCCCCTGGGGTGGATGAGATCTGCCCTTAAGTTCCTGAAGGCTGTGGATGCTGTAGGGCTTTCTTGGTTGACATGCCTCTGCAACATCGTGTGAACATCTGGGGCGGTGCCACTGGATTCGCAGACCGGGGTGGCTCTCCCCGTCTTCAAGAAGAGAGACCAGAGGGTTTGCTCCAACTTTCAGGGGATCACACTCCTCAACCTCATCAGATTCAAGAGGAACAATGCAGTTTTCATCCTGGATGTGGAGCACTGGACTAGCTCTTTATCCTCTCAAGGGTGTTTGAGTGTGCGTGGGGGTTTGCCCAACCAGTCTATGTTTGCTTTGTGGACTTGGAGAAGACATTCGACTGCATCCCTCGGGATGTCCTGGCAAAGGTGCTGTTGGAGTATGGGGTGTCTGGCCCTTTGTTGTGGGCCATTCAGTCCCTGTACAACCACAGCGTGAGTTTGGTCTATGTAGCCAGCAATAAGTCGGACTCGTTTCCTGTGGGTGTTGGACTCCGCCAGGGCTGCCCTTTTTCACCAATTCTGTTCATAATTTTTTCTAGGCATAGCCATGTGGCTGAAGGCTTCTGCCTTGGTGGCTTCAGACAGAATCCGACATTGGTTTTTCAACATTACACACCAATTTAATATTAATTTTAGTGACCTTCAATTGGCGTAACCAAGTGTCATTACTGCCAATATGAATTATTATCTGACCTAATCTATGTTTATCCTTAGCCAGCAGTTTCAAATTTCATTGCAAGTTGCCTGCTGTGGCCCCTGGAAGACATTTGACTATGGTTGCTGGTGTCATTAGCTTCACGTTTCTCAAAATAGAGTTGCCAATAACCAGAGTTTGTTACTCGCAGTGATGGGAGTTCCAGCTCTTTTCAGAGAGCTGGCTCTTTAGGCTCGGCTCCCAAAGAAGAGGGCTTTCAGCTCCCAAGTGGCTCCTCACATTTTACTTAAAAAAAAATTGTAAAACGAAGTACTAATGTAAAAACATACATTATATCAAATGTTACTTTATATACTCAACATAGAATAGGGTGCTCCAAATACAAATTATAAAACAAAAAATTGACACTTTGAGGGGTTGATCCTGTTTCTCCTACCTGAAATGACCTGCCCTATTTTGTTCTTCTAATTGCACAGATGGATGAACAGTTTGTATGTCTGTGCAGGTTGTTTGTGAAGCCTGTTCAATATGAAATTTTTAACTTTGCAGTCTACACACTGCCTGTCTATCACATTAAAATTTCTCCAAACTTTAGTACGTTTTCTGTCACTCATTTTCCTCACCACTTCGCGTGTAGCCTCTATGTAAAGTGCAACTTCTTTCTCTTTCCAGTCTCCGAGCAGGCTTTGCAGGAGCCTCTCCCTCTACACTGTGGTGTGTCTGTGCCCCCCACCCCCTTCCCAAGAAAAAGCTCACAATCAGGAGCCAGCTCCTGCACTGACCGGGAATGCAAACTTTTCTCAAACATGTCAAACATAAAGTAACAAGCTTGTTTTAAAGTACATATAATTGTGAAAAAATGTAAAGAGTAAAAGTAAAGAGTAGTCATAAAATAAATACTCAAGTAAAGTACAGATACCTGGAAATTCTACTTAAGTACAGTAACAAAGTATTTGTACTTCATTACTTCCCACCTCTGCTCTTTCCTGTCTGAGTGAACTTTGCAGGAACCTCTCCCTCTCTGTTGACTGTGCACTAACTGTCCGGTGTGTCCGTGACACCTCCCCTCCAACTCAGTGTAGATGCACAGATGCTGCCACCTGTCTTAACCAATCATGAGCGGCTTGCACCAAAAAAAAGAAAAAAAAAGAATGAACTTAAAGAAATAGAAATGGCTAACAGTCAGGAGCCGGCTCCCATCATTCACTTCAAAGAGCTGGCTCTTAGAGCCGGATCGTTTACGACTGACATAGTCCCTCGGTGGGTGTGTAGCCAATTAGGGAAAAATCACTAGAGACATGAACGGGTTGGTGGTGTACCAGGGACTTAGGTTTAGGACTATGCTTCCTCCACACAGACACCCAACCGACAGCGGCTAAGCTACCTTGGTCGCCACCGACTACAGGGCCCTGGCTAGTTAAAGGTTTATTAAGCCCAGAGCGTGGACCTCCAATTCACTAAGCCTGGCCTCCAATGCTACAAACAGGTTTAAAACAGGTTAATTTTTAAAACAAGTGGTCTTGCATTCAGGACCGTCTAATTTCCCTCAAGAAATCCTCCCATCTTGTTTGCTCAAAGAAACTCTTCACATCACCGGGCCTAGTATTTTGATTATATTAAATGCCTCACTGTTTTCAGGCTGTGTACCAGCTGCATTCAAACATGCTTTTCTGCAGCCTATTATTAAAAAGAAAAATCTGGAGACAAACGTTCTTTCTAATTACAGGTCGATTTCTAAAATACCTTTTATGTCCAATATATTAGAAAAGGTTGTTCTTAATGAACTTCAAGCCTTTTTAACTATGAATGGTGTCTGTGAAGAGTTTCATACTGGTTTTAGATCCCGCTCACACCACTGAGACAGCACTTTTAAGAGTTTTTAATTATCTTCTTTTAACTATTGACTCGGATTATTCTGCTGTCTTGGTTCTTTTAGACTTGACACAGTTGATCACAACATTCTCTTGTCTAGACTTGAACATGTTGTGGGTCTTAAAGGCACAGTCTTGTCGTAGTTTAAGTCTTATTTGTGTGAGCGGTCTTTTGCTGTAGCCCTGGGGGATTATTCCTCTTCTTCAGCACCTATTTGTTGTGGTGTACCTCAGGGGTCCATTTTGGGTCCAGTCTTGTTTTCATTGTATACGCTGTCTTTGGGATGGATTTTTAGGAAGTATAATATTCCTTTTCATTGTTATGCTGACAACATCCAAATTTATTTCCCTATCAAAGTGGATGCATCTGTCTCACTACAGCCTCTGTTTAACTGTATTCATGATAATGAAAACAAAACAGAAACTATTGTGTTTGGAAGTCGTATCCCTGTGGATAAGCTAAGTAATATCCTTGGTCTTCTTGCTTCTTACTGTTCTTCAAGCGTTAGAAATCTTGGAGTGTTTTTTGATAGTTCCTTTAAACTTGAGAAGCAAGACAACACAGTTGTAAAGACCAGTTTTTATCAGTTACAACTAATAGCCAAAGCAAAATATTACCTGCCTCCAAAGGACCTTGAAGAACTTCTTCATGCTTTCATCACCTGTAGATTAGACTACTGTAATTCTCTGTATTCAGGTTTTGAACGATCATCTCTTCATCGTTTGCAGTTAGTCCAAAATGCTGCTGCACGTCTTTTAACAGGTACCAGAAAGCATGTTCACATCACTCCAATTTTAACAGGTTTACATTGGCTCCCTATCCAATTTTGTATTGATTTTAAGATTCTTTTACTTACTTTTAAAGTTTAAATGGAATGGTACCCAGCTACCTAGCTAAGCTGCTCAATCTATATAACCCTAAAAGAGCACTGAGATCAACTACCCAGATGCTCTTAGTGCAGGTGAGGTCTTGTTTTAAACATAGAGGGGATCAGGCTTTTGCAGTCACAGCCCCTAGACTCTGGAATAATCTGCCATTGCATATTCGTACTGCAGAGTCTATACAGTCATCTAAATCCTCTCTAAAAA
The DNA here is from genome assembly GCA_024447675.2 of Pterophyllum scalare. Lineage (NCBI taxonomy): Eukaryota > Metazoa > Chordata > Actinopteri > Cichliformes > Cichlidae > Pterophyllum > Pterophyllum scalare. The sequence continues at coordinate 32,140 of JAMQGT020008386.1, forward strand.
CTCACCTTTTTACCTTGGCTTTTAATTCAATTTCAGTTTGAGTCCCATCAGGTTTTATGTTGTGGTGTTTCTAGTTTTTAGCTTGTCATTGGTCATATTTATTGTATCATATTTATTATATTTGTTTCTTTTTATGTCTTATGTTTTGCTCTATTTATTTTATTGTCTTATACCTCTTGTAGATCTTGCTTATTTTTTCCATTCAACTTGTGAAGCATTTTGGTTAACTCTGTTGCTTTTAAATGTGCTATAGAAATAAAATTGACATTGACATTTATAGTTTATAGGTGTGTTTATTTGTATGACTGAAACAGTGAAGAATTCATTATTATAAATATTGCAAAGTAATCAAATTTTTACCATAGCATACGCCAATAATGTGCCAAATGTAGAATAGAATGCCTTTAGTTTTCGTCATACAGAATGTACAATGAGATTGGAGGGCCACTCTTGTACAATGCCATGCTGTAGAAAGTCACACTTTCTAGAAATATAAAATAAAATAGAATGTATAAAAAAATGTGCATTATAAAAAATAAAATAGAATATATACATATAAACATGACAATGGGTGAGTATTGCAGTGTAGTGAATGATTATTGAATAGGGCGCAGTTAGATTGGGTGAGTGTGAGTCAGGGGTGGTTATTGCTTTGGCAAAGAAACTGTTCTTGAGTGTGTTTGTTCTGGCTTTGATGCACCTGTAGTGCCTGCCAGAAGGCAGCAGGTCAGGTGTTAGCTATTCTTGATGTTTTTGGCTCTGCTGAGGCAGTAGGAGGTGTAGATGTCCATCAGGGAGCTGAGAGAGCAACCAGTGTATGCAGAGATAAAGCACTAATAACGTTTGACATATTTATATGAAAATAAAACTCAATTAATTGTTTGTTTGTTTTTTAGCATGTTACAGCCTGATAACCCTCCCTCTGCTTCTTGCTGTCTAACTCAGCACCTCCTCTCTTTCTACCTGTCTCCTTGTTCCCTCCCCTTTAGATCTGCACTTTGAAGCTGGGTGTAACCAACATGTGGTGACGTTTAAGACCTGACAGGCCACTGTAGAAACTCATATTTAGTTTACAGCTCAGACTAGTTTCAGTTGTAAAGAAGTGAAACTCACACAGTCACTGACTCTGAGAGGAGAAATGGAGCAGAAAGGAGTTCAGCTGGACCGAGAAACCTTCTCTTGTTTGATCTGTTTGGATTTACTGAAGGATCCGGTGACTATTCCCTGTGGACACAGCTACTGCATGAACTGCATTAAAGGCTTCTTGGGTGAAGAAGACACAAAGCAGCTCTACAGCTGCCCTCAGTGCAGACAGACCTTCACAACAAGGCCTGTCCTGGTGAAAAACACTGTCTTATCAGTTTTAGTAGAGCAGCTGAAGAAGACTGGATTCCAAGCTGCCCCTGCTGATCACTGCTATGCTGGACCTGAAGATGTAACCTGTGATTTCTGCAGTGAGAGAAAAATGAAAGCCTTCAAGTCCTGTTTGGTCTGTCTGGCATCTTACTGTGAGGAACACCTTCAGCCTCATTTTGTTGCAGCTCCATTAAAGAAACACAAGCTGGTGGAGCCCTCCAAGAAGCTCCAGGAGAACATCTGCTCTCGTCATGATGAGGTGATGAAGATGTTCTGCCGTACTGATCAGCAGAGTATCTGTTATCTCTGCTCTGTGGATGAACATAAAGGCCACCACACAGTCTCAGCTGCAGCAGAAAGGACTGAGAGGCAGAGAGAGCTCGAGTTGAGTCGACTAAACATCCAGCAGAGAATCCAGGACAGAGAGAAAGATGTGAAGCTGCTTCAACAGGAGGTGGAGGCCATCAATCAGTCTGCTGATAAAACAGTGGAGCACAGTGAGAAGATCTTCACTCAGCTGATCCGTGTGATCTAGAAAAGAAGCTCTGATGTGAAGCAGCAGATCAGATCCCAGCAGGAAACTGAAGTGAGTCGAGTCAAAGAGCTTGAGGAGAAGCTGGAGCAGGAGATCACTGAGCTGAAGAGGAAAGACGCTGAGCTGAAGCAGCTCTCACACACAGAGGATCATATCCAGTTTCTACACAACTACCCCTCACTGTCAGCACTCAGTGAGTCTACACACTCATCCAGCATCAATATCCGTCCTCTGAGCTACTTTGAGGATGTGACAGCAGCTGTGTCAGAGCTCAGAGAGAAACTACAGGACATCCTGAGAGAGGGACGGACAAACATCTCACTGACAGTCACTGAAGTGGATGTTTCACTGCCAGATCCACCAGAGCCAAAGACCAGAGCTGAGTTCTTAAAATATTCACAGGAAATCACACTGGATCCAAACACAGCACACAGACATCTGTTATTATCAGAGGGAAACAGAAAAGTAACAGCAATGAATCAACAACAGTCTTATTCTGATCATCCAGACAGATTCACTGATTGGTTTCAGGTCCTGAGCAGAGAGAGTCTGACTGGACGTTGTTACTGGGAGGTGGAGTGGAGTGGGAAACGAGTTTATGTAGCAGTCGCATACAAGAATATCAGCAGAGCAGGGTGGGACAGTGAATGTGGATTTGGACGTAATGACAGATCTTGGGCATTAAACTGTGTATCAAACAGTTTCACATTTTGGTATGATAACATCAAGACATGTGTTTTCAGAGTAGGAGTGTACCTGGATCACAGAGCAGGTATTCTGTCCTTCTACAGCGTCTCTGAGACCATGACTCTCCTCCACAGAGTCCAGACCACATTCACTCAGCCGCTCTATGCTGGACTGATGCTTTATCATGATTATGGAAACTCTGCTGAGTTGATTAAGCTGAAATAGACTGAAGTCTTTCATATTGTTGTGCCTTTAAATCTGTATTTTAGTTTCATGTTATTTCCTCTCCATCACTGTTGTGGCATTTCTGCACTGCACAGAGATCAGCTGTCAGTCAAACATTATGGGTGGTACCTTGACATCTTCTAGTTGTTCTCTTGATGTTTTGGAGTTTTTAGGTGGAGCTCTTTCCTGTGTCTGTTTAGCCATGGAGGCTACCACTGCTCATTATGATTTTGATCTACAAAAATATTTCTCCACATGAAAATGTAAACTTCTCTGTGCTCTAAATGTTTGCTGAATATTTGTATTGATGTATTTGTATGTTGTTGTTTCTTTTCCACTTCATGGACCTTAACAGAGAAATCAGCAGACCTTCCTTTATCACACACATTTTGTTCTCATCACTTTGTACATTTGGAAAGAAATCTATAATTACATTTATCTGTTTGACAGTCCAGATATCTTTGGTTTCTTAAAAAAAAGAACACACAGAGAAGGAAATTTTGGACATAATGATGAATCTTTAGCATAAAAGTTTTTTTTTAAACTGTGATATTTCAGCTATCTTCACTAAGATAGATCAAATGTTTCATTATACAGAAATGAGCTGATCAAACTCTTTATATTAAAGTACATTGTGTCATAAATGAAAAAGTCAAACTGATGCTTCAGTGTGCACACCTTTATTTACAGCTATCAATAAAACATCAATGTTTTACTGCTGTGATGGAAATAAAACACCTGTGTGAGTGTGACGTCTGTAAGGCAGGTAAGCATGCTGTGATGGTCTGCTCCAACTGTGCTGCAGAAAGAAACCTTAAACATGAGGAACTGTCAGGACATCACAGACTGTTCCTTAACTCAGCCGGGATCATTGGGAACCTCAAATTCATTATTCAGGCTTCTGCGAAATACCGGAGTTTGTGTGAGGAGGGCAGCAGTACACCTTTGAAGAGTCTAATCTACCGGAAATCCAAAAGAAGAAGAAATACGGAAATGACGTAACTCAAATTGCGCTCGCTCATTGTTGTATACCAGAGTTTGTTTTAGTGGTGTGAGAGGTGGTTGTATCAGCTGTTGCAACAATGCCTTCAGTTCAGCATCTGAGAGAGTTCATCAGGGAGAGGTTAACTGCTGCTGCAGAAGAAATCTTCTCCGAGTTTGAGAAAACCATCGTCCAGTTTGAGGAGGAGCTCAGTCAACGCAGACTGCCGGATATCAGCCGGACACCCGAGATAAAGTTACACAGTACAGGTAAGATTACCTGACGGGAGTGCGGGGTCATCACGTGGGCAGTTTGAATGTGTGAAAACAGAGCTCCGGTTTTTGGTCATTGATAGTGAATAGTTTTTATACCACCGCGGTGAAGTTAGTTTCAAGTTGTATATTGGATATTCAAGCTCCGCGAAGTTAGCGGCATCTAGATCACGGTTGATCCGATTCAGGGACTCAGATTTCGGCCAGCCGCTCTCTGCCGCTCACGCGCGGATGTTCACTTAGGGACCATCAATACATTTCCGAACCAAACACTCTTGAGAAAACAAAAATTAAATAAAATCATTGTTGTGTGACCACCTGTGATGAAACGAATATCAAATCATGCCAATAGATTACCTCGATGAAGCACACTCATTTCCATTCCATTTTAAGCCTTTTAATATTTGTTAGCAATTTTTTTTTATTAAGAAATTGGGATTTTTCTTCAATAACTTTAAGGTCATGAGACCCACTGACTCAAAATCGGTGTAAAATTGTTCTACTAGTCTAGACAGATGAGGCACACTAATTTTCATTCCAGTTTAAGCATTTTAATATTTTTTTAGCAATTTTCTTATTGAGAAATTACGATTTTCCTTTTAATAGCTTCCAGGTCATGTGACCCACTGACTGAAAATCGGTGTGAAATTGTTCTACTAGTCTAGACAGGTGAGGTACACTCATTTCCATTCCATTTTAAGCCTTTTATGATTTTTTTAGCAATTTTCTTAAGAAATTGGGATTTTCCTTCAATAGCTTCCAGGTCATGTGACCCACTGACTCAAAATTGGTTTGAAATTGTTCTACTGGTCTAGACAGATGAGGCACACTCATTTTCATTCCATTTTAAGCCTTGTAATATTTTTAGCATTTTTTTTTATTAAGAAATTGGGTTTTTTCTTCAATAGATTCCAGGGCATGAGACCCACTGACTCAAAATCGGTGTGAAATTGTTCTACTACACTGGACAGATGAGGCACACTCATATTTATTTCATTTTAAGCCTTGTAATATTTTTTTAGCAATTTTCTTATTAAGAAATTGGGATTTTTCTTCAATAGATTCCAGGTCAGGTGACCCACTAAGTCAAAATCTGTGTGAAATTGCTCTATTAGTCGAGACAGATGAGGCACAGTCTTTATGCTATTAATAAACAGTACCTTTTTATTTTCTACATATAATTTGAAAGTATTTCTTTGGAACAATAGTGAACAGGGTTCAAAGGTTTTTTATTAGTTGCTCAATGGACATTCCCAGGTGTCTCTCTTTGCCTTCTCATATTCAGGTCCCTTTTTTTTTTTTTTTTTTTTTTTATGTTTCAGATTTACAAAGATTTAAAAAATGAAAAAAGGCTTAAAATGGGATAAAAATGTGTGTGCTTCATCGATGTAATCTATTGGTATGATTTGATATTCGTTTCGCTACAGGTGGTCACAAAATAATGATTTTATTTAATTTTTTTTTCTCAAGAGTGTTTGGTTCAGAAATTTATTGATGGTCCCTAAGTAAACCTCTGCGCGTGAGAGGAGGGAGCGACAGAGAGCGGCTGGCCGAAATCTGAGTCCCCTGAATCGGATCAACCATGATCTAGATGCCGCTAACTTCGCGGAGCTTGAATATCCAATATCCAACTTGAAACTAACTTCACCGCGGTTTTTATGTCGCAGTAAAGTGTATGCAGCTAAGACAGATCTGTCCAAGAGGGCAACAAATGTAACATCACAGTTTTATAAAGATATATTAAATGACTGAATTAATGTTGGTAAAATAACGCAGAGATATAAAGATGCAAAATGGGTCATTTCTCTATTGTATTAGGTACTGCAACCAAAAATTAAAATTCTAAATATAATGTGGAAATTTGCTTTACTGAAATCAGAGCCATGGTTTTTGTCTGTATTCCTGTCAATCATACCCTCTAGTGTACATAAAACAAATATCAATTAATGAGAAGGAATATTTATAAAGTGGTAGCCTTGAAAAAATGCCTTCCTAGCCAAGTGATGTTTTGGAAAAAATAGCATTTTTGAAAGCTCCCTACACAAAATGTGTGCACAGTTGAAGCTGCAAACCACCATTTACTCAATTAAATATTATGGAGAGTTAGCCCATCCTGCTTTGAAGTGGTTGGGATACCTTTGAGATATTTATATTGAAATATTCTTCAGCAATCAGGAGGAAGTGAGTGAACATTAATTTTCACGTCTTTATTTGAGAATCAAAGGATACGCCAACTCACATGATTTTATACTATTGGAAGGAGAATTAACGCTCTTTTCATTCATTTCAAAAATGATTTTATGGGCCCAGGATTTTTCTATAATAAGGCTGCCTGATGTTTGCCCAATTTCACCCACTCACTGCCTGGCCATTGTTTTCCAGCGGCATTAACTTGGACTTGCCGGTACCAAATTGTACATATAACACTTTCATAAATCCTGTTGACTACAGTCTATTTACCAATATAAGCAAATATGTTAGACATAGAAAACACACAGAAACATCAGTAGGTAGTAGGTAAGTAGACGTGGTCAAGATGAGCTGCTGAGGTTCAAACTGAGCATCAGAATTGTGAAAAAGGGGCTTTAAATCATTTTGAAGGTGGGATGGTTGTTGGTGGCAGATAGGCTGGTCTGAGTGTTTCAGAAACTGTTGATCTGCTGGGGTTTTCCTGCACAACCATCTCCAAGGTTTACAGAGATAAAGAGAAGCTACTGTATGCTGAGAGCAGCAGTTCTCTGGGTGAAAATGTAGAAAGGCCAGAGTACTTGGTTCACGGACCACATGGACCATAGTAACTTTGGATGGCTTTCAACTGGTGCATGTTTTCTCATCGTCACATTAGTTTGTTTTCTTGTGTCTTAGTTCCTCAAGACCTCCCACAGCAACATGACTGTAAAGAAGAAGAGGGTCTGGATGACCAGCAGGTCTGTAACCAGGAGAGGAACTCCAGTGTGGACCAGGAGGACCCAGAACCTCCACAGCCTAAAGAGGAGCAGAAGGAACTCTGGAGCAGTCAGGAGGGAGAGCAGCTTGTACTGAAGCAGGATACTGAAGACATAAGACTTGACATCCTGTGGGAACCTGAAACAAATTTGAGCAGAATGGGTATGTAAAACTGTAATATGCAGATTTCTTAATACAGAAATAAATATGACTCATGTCTAAACATCAAGTGATGATATCAGACTAGGACTGTTACTGTAAGTCCTCATGAATTTTTGATAACTTCAGAGAAAGATATAGAGAGGACAAAAACTTATCCAAACCTTCCTGACCCTGTGTGAGAACATAATGGCCTCTTTTGTTAAATCATGAATTGTGATTGACCACTTTTTTTTTTTTTTTAAATAGCTGAGTTCAGTTTTACTGGAACAGTGGTTCGCAAACTTTTTCCATCATGCCCCACTCTGCTGCACTGTGTTGTCCCTATTGATACCTAAGTGATGTCCAATGACACGGCATCACCCAGGCCTGATTACTGGCAGACCTTTTGAATGGAAATCACTAAATAGAACCTGTCTGACAAAGTGAAGCAGGCTAGAAGATCTCAAAAAGCAACAGTTCATTCCACGATCTAAAGAAACAGTAGAGAATGACGTGCATCAGCCTGGAGATGGTTACAAAGCCATTTCTAAGGCTTTGGGATTCCAGTGAACCACAGTGAGAGCCGTTGTCCACAAATGGAAAAGTGGTGGGCCTTTCCATGTGTGGCCAACCTACCAAAATTATTCCAGGAGCAGCGATGATTCACCAAGAAGATCAACGAAGAACCCAGAACAAGGTCTAAAGAACTGCAGGCCTCACTTTCCTCAGTTAAGATATTTAGACTTTAATCAAGTCTGAAGCTTCCCAAAGTGAAATAATCTGCCAGTGCAGTAAGATAATTACACTTGGTAAGATTTCTCGAACTGAGACAAAAATATCTAGTCTTTAGAATGACTTCATACTTTGACTCAAAAATTTTTATATATATATATATATATATATATATATATATATATATGCATACAGGGGTTGGACAATGAAACTGAAACACTGGTCATTTTAGTGTGGGAGGTTTCATGGCTAAATTGGACCAGCCTGGTGGCCAATCTTCATTAATTGCACATTGCACCAGTAAGAGCAGAGTGTGAAGGTTCAATTAGCAGGGTAAGAGCACAGTTGTCTCAAAATATTGCAATGCACACAACATTATGGGTGATATACCAGAGTTCAAAAGAGGACAAGTTGTTGGTGCACGTCTTGCTGGCGCATCTGTGACCAAGACAGCAAGTTTTTGTGATGTATCAAGAGCCACGGTATCCAGGGTAACGTCAGCATACCACCAAGAAGGACGAACCACATCCAACAGGATTAACTGTGGACACAAGAGGAAGCTGTCTGAAAGGGATGTTCGGGTGCTAACCCGGATTGTATCCAAAAAACATAAAACCACGGCTGCCCACATCACGGCAGAATTAAATGTGCACCTCAACTCTCCTCTTTCCACCAAAACTGTCCGTCAGGAGCTCCACAGGGTCAATATACACGGCCGGGCTGCTATAGCCAAACCTTTGGTCAATCGTGCTAATGCCAAACGTCGGTTTCAATGGTGCAAGGAGTGCAAATCTTGGTCTGTGGACAATGTGAAACGTGTATCAGGATCACGTGTATCAGGATGACAATGCACCAATACACACAGCAAGACTGGTGAAAGATTGGTTTGATGAACATGAAAGTGCAGTTCAACATCTCCCATGGCCTGCACAGTCACCAGATCTAAATATTATTGAGCCACTTTGGGGTATTTTGGAGGAGCGAGTCAGGAAACGTTTTCCTCCACCAGCATCACGTTGTGACCTGGCCACTATCCTGCAAGAAGAATGTCTTAAAATCCCTCTGACCACTGTGCAGGACTTGTATATGTCATTCCCAAGATGAATTGATGCTGTATTGGCCGCAAAAGGAGGCTCTACACCATACTAATAAATGATTGTGGTCTAAAACCAGGTGTTTCAGTTTCATTGTCCAACCCCTGTATGTGTATGTGTATGTGTATATGTATATATATATATATATATATATATATATATATATACATATACACATACACACATATGATGGTGCTAAAAAAAAATTATAGGAGCACTCTAAAAACAAATCAGATCTAAATGGGAAAGTTCATTGGACCAACTCAAAATGATGCTCGGCAGGTTGTCAACAATGTTGAGGGTTCCTAATGATATGGCGGATGGTGTCCTGGATGACCTCCAGTGTAGAGCACTGCACAAATATATTTGCTGAGACGCATGTTTTCATATCACATTAGTTTGTTTTCTCTGTCTCTTTTTCCTCAAGACCAGCAGGGCTGTAACCAGGAGAGGAACTCCAATCTGGACCAGGAGGACTCAGAACCTCCACAGCCTAAAGAGGAGCAGAAGGAACTCTGGAGCAGTCAGGAGGGAGAGCAGCTTGTACTGAAGCAGGATACCAAAGGCACCATCGTCTGGACCGGGGAAGAGCTGGGCATCATGTGGAAACCTGTAATAAAGTTGAAGAGAATAGGTATGTAAAACTGTATATACAGATTTCTTGAAGCAAAGATGAATATGACTCATGTAGGATCTAGGGCTGCAACAATTCATCAATTAATTTGATTCTAAAAAATTATCGACACAAATTTTACTGTGTTGATGCTTCATTTAATTTAACACAAATTGTGTGGCCTCACTCATGACAAAGGTCACACACTGGATCTGGTGTTGTCTTATAGACTTGATGTCTACATCACCGAGATATAAGACTGAGGTATATCGGACCATTTTCCTGTTTTATTTACAGCAGCGGTCCCGAGCTCTGGGATAATTTGGGGATCCTCTGCACATCGTGTGCACTTGGTTAACTCTTCAAATGCTGTAGATTTTTCCACTACTTTTAAAACTCTGACTTAAACAATTTGGACTTTTGCTCGAGCTTGAGTACTGAAGACCTCATTAGCTGTTTTATATCTACTTGCACCACTGTATTGGATTGTATTGCCCCTTTTATAACCAAACACACTAAATTTGCCTCTTAGCCCTGGCTGGATGAGACCACCCACGCTCTCAGATGTGAGTGCAGATGTGCTGATCCTTTTTTCACGGAGGTGGAAAAATGTCCACGTCTCCATAGAGATCCTGCATAATTGTTTGTTGAAGTATCAGAAAGCAGTCAAGTATGCAAATTCTGCGTACTTTTCTAACATTGGTTTTAGATCACGTCACAGCACAGAGACTGATCTCTTTAAGAGTTTTTAATGATCTGCTTTTAACTGTTGACTCTGGTAGCCCTGCAGTTGTAGTACTTCTAGACCTGTCAGCTACCTTTGACACTTTGGACTTCTTTCTATTTTGCCTAGAACATGAAGTTGGAATCAAAGGCACTGTTCTGACTTGGTTCAGATCTGATCTTAATAATAGAAGTTTCTCTGTACATCTAGGAGAATGTTTTTCTACAGCAGCAAAGCTTTTTTGTGGAGTGCCTTAAGGCTCCATTCTGGGCCCAGTTCTTTTCTCATTGTATATTTTGCCTCTAGGGTCTATTTTTAGGAAACCTAATATTTCTTTCCACTGTTTTGCTGATGACATCCAGGTGCATATGCCTATGAAACTGAACAGCAGAGATCCATGGGAGGCTCTTCTGAACTGTTTTAGTGACCTTCAGTCAGAGAGTAGTCATTTTTCAACAAATTTGAGAACTGTCAAATCAGTTTTTAAAATTAGCCTAAATTAGCTGAGCAATACAAAACACAACACTTGTGATCTTAAAGACAGAAAATGTCCCATTCAAAACCATTGTAACTTGCATTTTTGATCCCACCTTTATCTTCACATGAACCAATGCAATCTTTTACATAAAGATTTTATTTGGGACTACTCACTTGGAATTTTTGATTTTTATATTTATCCACCAGGTGGTGCTACTTTTTTACTATTCAATGCATGCATCAAAGTTTCACACTTTTTACTGTTTTCTGCAAGGTTTTCTTGATACCGAAATAATAAGTGTGATGTTGGATCATAATGTGTGTGTGTGTGTGATGTTCAACTTCCAAGTCTCTTCTCTTTGAAGGCCAGATTCTGCATTATAAACCTAATTCAATAATAATAAATAATGAGGGACCTTTCAGTGCTTCAAAGAGGCCTCAGCAGCAAGAACCCAAACTAAATTGGACTTTGTTTTGGTTCTCGCTCAGGTACATTATGCACCTGCACTGCAGCCATGGCTATAAGGATGAGCAGTAGTGCAGGATTAGCCCTTTTGGAGATGACAAGATTTTACAGCACATGATCTGGTATTTACAGGTCAAAAAATGAATTAACTCAAATCTACAAGGTGCTGCTGCAGGCCCCTCTCTCATCAGTAAATGTAGAAGTAAGAAGCAGTGTGAATTTTACATTCAAATATGGAAATTTTACATTCAAATATGGAAATTTTACATGGATTTTCCATGCAAAGACCACCACAGTCTTTCCATTTGCAGTCTCCGCTCTACCTGAGCTAGACTCTCACAGTCAGACAGACACATAGCTGTACAATCTCTCACCCTGTCTGTCTCTCACCCTCCTCTCTTTTGATCTGTATTTTTAAAGCAGCTTTTGAAAAAGTGACATTTTTTTGTCCTCAGAACCTTAAGTATGATTTTTTTTTTTATTTGTCACTGCAGGAAAAACGATAAAATGCATGAAAAAGCATATTGCTGCCAATCATTTACCCATCTCATGGCCTAATAAAAATCAAATCTTCCATTCATTTGCTTCCACTTATCCAATTGTGCATCACAGAGGGTCTGGAGCCTATCCCAGCTGCCATAGGGCAAGAGGGAGGGTTCACCCTGCTCAGGTCACCAGCCTGTCACAGGGCCTAACACAGAGAGACAACCATTCACATCAATGGGCAATTCAGAATCACCAAGTGACTTATCCCTACAAATTGCATGTCTTTGGACTGTGGTAGGAAGCTGGAGTCCCCTAAGAGAACCCACACAGACATGTGGAGAACATGAAAACTCCACCCAGTAAGGCCCCAGGCAGAAGGTGGATTTGAACCCAGGACCTTCTTACCTTCTTGCTGTGTGCCAACAGTACTAACCTTTGCACCACCATGTTCCTCTCTTCTGTAAAATGTATTTTATGTAAAATATTTTAGTTGTTTGGATTTTTGATTTAAAAAAACAAACACTGGTGCTATGTAAGAATACTGGCCTTTGAAGGGTTAAAATACCCAATAATACATGTAATATTTGACATATTTATTTCAATCTTAAGTAGTTTTAAAAGAATAGATCATTTAAAGTGGGAAAAAATATTACTTTATAATATTTTTACAACAGTTTTTGGATAGAGGACAGTATTTGTCCTTAGGATCATGAATGTAAGTTTTTCACAAAACCTGATACTGTAGAAAAACAAAACATGCATGAAAAAGAATGTTGCTGCCAGTCAGTGACTCATCTCAGGGCCTAATAAAAATAATAATCCAATAGTCCCCAAAATAAATTTTATGGAAATTATTTCAGTTTTTTTGTTTTCATCCATTAAAGTTTTTTAAAGGATCTCCCAAGGGTTAAATCAGGGCTGGGCAAACTACGGCCCATGGGCCTGAAGATTGTACAGAATTGCCTAAATCAAATCAAATCATATTATAATTAGGACTGATGTTGATTCTGAGAATTGCAACAGCAAAACTAACACTAGAATTTAATGCACTGGCAAAAATGACACTGTTCTCATTAAAAGTAATTGTGTTAACACTGTAATGCTTTTTAATGTTTATGTTTGATATATATGCATCTGGGCAGCACGGTGGCGCAGTGGCCTCACAGTTACAATAACAATTAGAAGGTCTGGGTTTGATTCCACCTTGGCCCAGGCCTCTCCCTCTCTCTGTGTAGAGTTTGCATGTTCTTCCCGTGCTTGCGTGGGAATTCACTCCTCCGGGTAGTCCAGTTTCCTCCCACAGACATTCAGTTTCTAGGTTAGGTTAACTGGCTATGCTAAATTGCCCATAGGTGTGAGTGTGAAAGGTTGTTTGTCTCTCTGTGTTTGCCCTGCGACAGGTTGGCGACCTGTTCAGGGTGTACCAGCTGGGATAGGCTCCAGCCCCCCACCACCCTGAACAGGATAAGCGGGAAGCAAATGTAGGGATGGATGTATGCATCTGGTGTTGGCCCGACCCATCTGTCAAATTTCAAAAAGTCATGTGGCCCCAGAGCCACATTGCCCACCCTGCTTTAAATGGACTTGCATCTTTGTATTTGTCTGAGCTGCTTCACAGTGGCACCCCTGTAAGAGCTTTGAGGTCATCTTACCAGTTGTTCTTACAGAGGCCTAAAACTAGATTAAAACAGAGAGGTGACTGAGCTTTTCCAGCAGCAGCACCAAAACTATGGAATGATCTGCCTCTCCATATCTGCACAGCTCAGACGATACATACATGTAAATCTTTACTAAAAACACGTTTCTTTTCCTTGGCGTTTGACTGCAGTGCCACCTCCTTTTAGACAATTGCTTTTTATGGTATTATGTTTTTTTTAATATATATATATTCATTTTATGTTATTATCTTTTAATGTTGTTTTTATTTGAGTGTAGTTCTTGGGGCTGTATATTTTAATGTGCAGCACTTTGGTCAACGTTGTTTTAAATCAACTTGACCTGATGTCTGATTTCTATCTTTTAATTTACGTAAATTAGCATTTATGCAATTTAAATCCAGCATTAACTGATGCAGAAACTGCAAAATGCAAGAAGGGAAGTGTCGTAGTTTAAAATTTCCACCAACTGCTCAGATATATGTCCTCATGTCCCTACAGACATAAAAACCCAACAATAGAAATTCATTTTGTTCTGCTATCAAGTGAAGTTAAAGCCTTTCAAGTTTTCCCTGCATTATGGAAAGGGATACATATTTAATTTCAACAGCTTCCTGATCTAGATACATTTACTTAAACATTTATTATTATTCTGTTTTTTAAAATATACATTTAAAATTTCCAAACATGAATTAATCACACAAGAAGAGTCATTTTCAGTGGCAAATATTTACCCCTGTATAGCCATAGCCAGCAAAACAGCTCTGCCCCACATCATTCCTCTCACTGCTGAATGTCAGCGACATGCTTAGAATGTGCAGACCTAATTGTTAAGGTTTCATGATATTTCTCAAATGTGTTTTTCCGCTTCTATCCATTTGTCCCTTCAGTCTTTCCACTACCTGACTGTAAGGAGGAGCTGGTTCTCACAAACCAGCATGTCTGTAACCAGGAGAGGAACTCCAGTCCAGAACTTCCTCATATTAAAGGAGAACAGGAGGAATTCTGTACAAGTCAGAAGAGAGGACAGCTCGTACAGAAGCCGGAGATCAATACCCTTCCTGGTCATGAGGAAGGTGACCACTGTGAACCGGTACCAAACAGAGACCAGCTTCTTTCTCACAACTCTCCTGAACCAGATCAGGAAGAAGGCGAGCATGATAACTCACCTAACAACAAATCAGAACAAATCAGAACAAACCTGAGAGGTGATTCTTGTGAGAAGCCACATTCATGTAGCACCTGTGGAAGAAGATTTCCTGGGCTGGCACATCTGAACGGTCATATCAGAATTCACTCATTTGAGAAGCCATGTTGTACCACCTGTGGGAAAAGATTTAATCGGAGCACAGATTTGAAAAGACACATGAGAATTCACACAGGTGAGAAGCCATATTGCTGTACCACCTGTGGGAAAAAATTTAATAGTCGCCCAAATTGGAAAAGACACATGAGAATTCACACAGGTGAGAAGCCGTTTTGTTGTACCACCTGTGGGAAAAGATCTAGGTCTTTATCAGACTTGAAAGTACACATGAGAAGTCACACAGGTGAGAAGCCGTATTGTTGTACCACCTGTGGGAATAGATTTAAACATAACGCACATTTGAAAATACATGTGAGAATTCACACAGGTGAGAAGCCATATTGTTGTACCACCTGTGGGAAAAAATTTCATCATAGCGCAGATTTCCAAAGACACATGAGAATTCACACAGGTGAGAAACCATATTGTTGTACCACCTGTGGGAAAAAATTTATTCGTAGCACAGCTCTGAAAAGACACATGAGAAGTCACACAGGTGAGAAACCATATTGTTGTAGTGCCTGTGGGAAAAGATTCACTTACTGTATACAGTTGAAAAGGCACTCAAAAAACCACGCTAATTAAAAGTTTCACTCATACAAAACATGTGAAAGCTGTCAGACATAGTAGTGTGTTGATGGTAGAGCTTGTATGTTTTTGGCTATGTTCTCACGTTCACAGGTACTTTTGGAAATGTAGCTTTTTATCCTTTTATGTAAAAAGGTTTGGCATATGTGTTCTTTCCTCTTAAAATATGTGCAACATGATATTTTCCAATTTCTGGATGTTTAGTACCATGTGTACCAATTGTTCACAAGATAGCAGCATTATGTCATCAGACCTCAACGGGGAGCAACATAAAGAAAAATCCAATAAACTTAAAGTCGCAATATACTCTTATCTCAAAATATGTATTTCAAAAATTGAAAGATCCGAACAAAAATATTTATCTCAAAAATAGATAACGAATAAATTCGACTGGCCAGCACTAGATGCAGGTCCAGCTTCAGTGCAGTAGATTAATATTAGCTCCATGTGGTGTATAACATCAGAAAACAGTGAAACATAAACAAGAACAAACTGAACTCCGCATTTGAAGGAATCAAATTGTGACGGTTTTCCTATGATTTGGGGTGCCAGCCAGTTATCTCTCCTGACATATTAGATTTTTTTCAACTCTCACAAATGATGCAAAGCACAGCGACTTAACACCCTCTAACATTAAATAAAACAAAACCCAAAAGTACTAATGCCCAAAATGAATATGTTCAACACAAAAAAACACTCATAATACAGCTAAAGCAGTTCATGTTCTCAGTTACGCAGAGTTCTTTAGTTCATTCACAAGAATCAAAACCAAAGCAAAATTTACCAGTTCCCCAAGGTCTCTCAGTTCATTTTAACAGAATCCCAAACAAAACATGTCCACTCTGGGTTTTACGCAGGTCAGTTCATAAACAAAAAAAGAGAAAAACCAAAACCAAATGCACTCCTGGTTATCTTTCAGTTCAGTTCAAAATAGATGCAAAAAAGTGCAAAAACAAAGATTCCACTCTAGGTTTTTATATCCCTCAAAACCAAACAAAACCCGGAAGTGTTTTCCCGACTTCCTACAGACAGCGTATGCTCGCTGTCGCTGTCAACAGTTCAAAACAAAAGAAACCCAGTGGGTTTGACCAGCTGGAGACTTACAACACCAAGGTTTTACTCAGCTGACCAATCCCAGGTTTTCTGGTCGATAAATCCTGGCAGTTCTTTGCGGGAGGCTAAACTAGCCACGGAGCCACTAAGCGAGGACCTAACTTGCTGCAGGTTTGGCCATGATGGCGGATAACTTACGTCCGTCTGCCATGCTCTCCCTCTCCACACTGAGCCCTGGCCCATCAGAAAAGTGTTGAGCTGCAGCGCCATTCTGTGGCGTCCTATTGTCAGCATCCCGACGGCATGTGGGTTAGTAAAAGAAAAACAAACAATATGGGTTTTGTTTTGTGTTTACTTTTTTGTTTTGATTTTTTGTTTTTTTTGGGGGGGGGGTTGCATATTGCTGCATGGCTGTGATGCAGGTTGCTTGTTGGAGCTCCTCAGAGTGTTAGTTTGGTTAGCTGATCATTAATTAAAATTAGACTTCCTAGCTGGGTCTTTGTGGGGCTTAGGTACCAACTAACATTTATTCTTGTGTCGGCTGCATTATGTGTGCTCATTACCTTGTGGTTGTGTGCCGCTGTTTTATCTGCGGTGCTGGCAGAAAGAAAAAAAAAATGCTGGGGCTTTCCTCCCTCTTGGGTCCTCCCTCTTTGCTGTAAGTTTGTTTTCAGCTGCAAATGGAAAAGTGATTTCATATCAATCTAAAAGACATTTCAATAAACTGACAAATAGAAAAACAAAGGCATTTTATCAATAATTTCAATTAATTCAGTTAAATTCAATTTTATTTATTATGGTACCAAATCACGATAGTCACCTCAAGGTGCTTTGTATTGTAGGTGAAGACCCTACAATAAAACAGAGAACTCCCCAACAGTCAAAAAGACCCCCTATGAGCAAGTACTTGGTGACGATGGGAAGGAAAAACTCCCGTTTAACAGGAAGAAACATTCAGCAGAACCAGGCTCTGCCGTGACCGATTGAGGCTGAGTGGAGGGAGACAGGACAAAAGACGTGCTGTGGCAGAGACCCAGAGATTAATACTAACTAATGATTAAATACAGCGTGGAGTATGCAGTGTTAAAAATTATTATGCAGATTGAATTAAAGTGGAGCAGCAGGACCCAGAACCACACTGCGACGAATCTTAATGAGAAGCAAGGATGCAGCAGCAAAAGCCAAACTTTCACTGACAGGGCATCCCTGCCATGCAGCTTGAACAGGCAGGAAACTGAGAAAAAAAAAATCATTTATTTCTCATGCTACAGGCTGAGGTATTTGTCGGTTGGTAGTCTTTTAATACATCATTGGCCCTTTATTTTATTTATTTATTTATTTTTGGACTGAAATAATAAGTGTGATGTTGGATCATAATGTATGTGTGTGTACGGGCATGCATGTGCACGTGTGTGTGTGCGCGCATGCGTGTGTAATGTCCAACTTCAAGTCTTTTCTCTTTGAAGGCCAGATTCTGCATTATAAACCAAATTCAATATTAATAAATAATGAGGGACCTTTCAGTGCTTCAAAGAGGCCTCAGCAGCAAGAACCAAAACTAAATTGGACTTTGTTTTTGGTTCTCGCTCAGGTACATTATACACCTGCACTGCAGCCATGGCTATAAGGATGAGCAGTAGTGCAGGATTAGCCCTTTTGGAGATGACAAGATTTTACAGCACATGGCCTGGTGTTTACAGGTCAAAAAATGAATCAACTCAAGGTCTGACAAGGTAAATGTAGAAGTTAGAAGAAGCGTGAATTTTACATGCAAATATGGGAATTTTACATTTTCCATGCAAAGACCACCACAGTCTGTCCATTTGCAGTCTCCGCTCTACCTGAGCTGGACTCTCACAGTCAGACAGACACATAGCTGTACAATCTCCCACCCTGTCTGTCTCTCACCCTCTCTCTCTTTTGCTCTGTATTTTTACAGCAGTTTTTGAGAAGGTGACATTTTTTGTCCTCAGAACCTTAAGTATGATTTTTTTTTTCTTATTTGTCACTGCAGGAAAACCAAAAAAATTTATGAAAAAACATATTGCTACCAATCATTTACCCATCTAATGACCTAATAAAAATGAAATCTTCCATTCATTTGCTTCCACTTATCCAATTCTGCTTCACAGAGGGTCTGGAGCCTATCCCAGGTGCCATAGGGCAAGGCACAGGTCACCAGCCTGTCACAGGGCCAAGACAGAGAGACAGACAACTATTCACATCAATGGGCAATTCAGAATCACCAAGTGACTTATCCCTACAAATTGCATGTCTTTAGACTGTGGTAGGAAGCTGGAGTCCCCTTAGAGAACCCACACAGACATGTGGAGAACATGAAAACTCCACCCAGTAAGGCCCCAGGCAGAAGGTGGATTTGAACCCAGGACCTTCTTACCTTCTTGCTGTGTGCCAACAGTACTAACCTTTGCACCACCATGTTCCTCTTCTCTGTAAAATGTATTTTATGTAAATTATTTTAGTAGTTTGGATTTTTGATTTAAAAGAAAAACCGTGGTGGTATGTAAGTATACTGGCCTTTGAAGGGTTAAAATACCCCAAAATACATGTAATATTTGACATATTTATTTCAATCTTAAGTAGTTTTAAAAGACTAGATCATTTAAAGTGGAAAAAATATTACTTTATAATATTTTTACAACAGTTTTTAAGTAGAGGACATTGTTTATCCTTAGGATTACAAATGTAATTTTTTCACAAAACCTGATACTGTACAAAAACGAAAAATGCATGAAAAAGAATGTTGCTGCCAATCAGTGACTCATCTCAGGGCCTAATAAAAATAATAATCCAATAGTCCCAAAAATAAATTTTATGGAAATTATTTCAGTGTTTTGTATTTCTCCAAAAAACCAGAGTGGCACTGTGTAAGTAAATGGTCCTATAAAGGGTTAAAATTTTTCGAAGAAGTATATAGTATTTGGTATCTATGTGTCGGGCTGAAGTAGTTCTAAAAGACTAGATCATTCAAAGTGGAAAAAAATATTACTTTATAAGATTTTTACAACAGTTTTTGGGAAGAGGTCACATTTTGTCCTTGGGAACACGAATGTAAGTTTTTTAAAGGATCTCCCAAGGGTTAAATCAGGGCTGGGCAAACTACGGCCCATGGGCTGCACTCGGCCTGTTGTTTTTTTTTTTTAATCTGGCCCATTGAAGATGGGTACAGAATTGCCCAAATCAAATAATATCATAATTAGGACTGATGTTGAGGATTCTGAGAATTGCATCAGCAAAACTAATGCCAGACTTTAATGCACTGGCAAAAACAACACTGTTCTCATTAAAAGTAATTTTAAATATTAACACTGTAATGCCTTTTTAATGTTTATGTTTGATATGTATGCATCTGGGCAGCACGGTGGCGCAGTGGTTAGCACTGCTGCCTCACAGTTAGAATAACACCTAGAAGGCCCCAGAGCCACATTGCCCACCCTGCTTTAAATGGACCAGCTGCTCTTACAGAGGCCTAAAACTAGATTAAAACAGAGAGGTGACTGAGCTTTTCCAGCAGCAGCACCAAAACTATGGAATGATCTGCCTCTCCATATCTGCACAGCTCAGACGATACATACATGTAAATCTTTACTAAAAACACGTTTCTTTTCCTTGGCGTTTGACTGCAGTGCCACCTCCTTTTAGACAATTGCTTTTTATGATATGTTTTTTTTAATATATATATTTTATGTTATTTATTATCTTTTAATGTTGTTTTTATTTGAGTGTAGTTCTTGGGGCTGTATATTTTAATGTGCAGCACTTTGGTCAACATTCTTTTAAATCAACTTGACCTGATTTTTATCTTTTAATTTACGTAAATTAGCATTTATGTATTTTGAATCCAGCATTAACTGATGCAGAAACTGCAAATAGCAAGAAGGGAAGTGTCATAGTTTAAAATTTCCACCAGCTGCTCAGATATATGTCCCTACAGACATACAAACCCAACAATAGAAATTTCATTTTGTTCTGCTATCAGAACTATGCTATGCTAAATATTTACCACTGTATAGCCATAGCCAACAAAACAGCTCTGCACCACAGCATTCCTCTCACTGGTGTATGTCAGCAACATGCTTAGAATGTGCAGACCTAATGGTTAAAGTTACATTATATTTCTCAAATGTGTGTTTTTCTGCTTCTATCCATTTGTCCCTTCAGTCTTTCCACTACCTGAATGTAAGGAGGAGCTGGTTCTCACAAACCAGCAGGTCTGTAACCAGGAGAGGAACTCCAGTCTGGAGCAGGGAGACCCAGAACTTCCAGATATTAAAAGGGAACAGCAGGAATTCTGTACAAGTCAGAAGAGAGAACAGCTCGTACAGAAGCCGGAGATTGATACCCTTCCTGGTCATGAGGAAGGTGACCACCGTGAACCGGAACCAAACAGAGACCAGCTTCTTTCTCACAACTGTCTTGAACTGCATCAGGAAGAAGGCGAGCATGATAACTCACCTAACAACAAATCAGAACAAATCATAACAAACCTGAAAGGTTACTCTTGCGAGAAGCCATATTTATGTAGCACCTGTGGGAAAGGATTTGGAAGGATGGGACATCATGAAAAGACACATGAGAATTCACACAGGTGAGAAGCCATATTGCTGTACCACCTGTGGGAAAAAATTTAGTTCTTCATCAGACCTTGAAAATACACATGAGAATTCACACAGGTGAGAAGCCATATTGCTGTACCACCTGTGGGAAAAAAATTAGTATCTTCATCAACCTTGGAAAAGACACATGAGAATTCACACAGGTGAGAGGCCGTATTGTTGTACCACCTGTGGGAAAAGATCTAGGTACTTTATCAGACATTTGAAAAGACACATGAGAATTCACACAGGTGAGAAGCCATTTTGTTGTACCACCTGTGGGAAAAGAATTGGTTACATAACTCAGCATTTGAAAATACATGTGAGAATTCACACAGGTGAGAAGCCGTATTGTTGTACCACCTGTGGGAAAAAATTTAATCGGAGCGCAGATTCTGCAAAGCACACATGAGAATTCACACAGGTGAGAAGCCATATTGTTGTAGCACCTGTGGGAAAAAATTTAATCGTAGCTCCTAGCTCTGAAAATACACATGAGAAGTCACACAGGTGAGAAACCATATTGTTGTAGTGCTTGTGGGAAAAGATTTACTAATAACATACATTTGAAAAGACATATGAGAATTCACACATTTGAGAAGCCATATTGTTGTACCACCTGTGGAAAAAGATTCACTTATTGTATACAGCTGAAAAGGCACTCAAGAAACCACGCTACTTAAACGTTTCATTCATACAAAACATGTGAAAGCTGTCAGACATATGTGTGTTGATGGTAGAGCTTGTGTGTTGTTGGCTATGTCCACACATTCACAGGTACTTTTGCAAATGTAGCTTTTTATCCTTTTATGTAAAAAGGTTTGGCATATGTGTTCTTTCCTCTTAAAATATGTGCAACATGATATTTTCCAATTTCTGGATGTTTAGTACCATGTGTACCAATTGTTCACAAGATAGCAGCATTATGTCATCAGACCTCAACGGGGAGCAACATAAAGAAAAATCCAATAAACTTAAAGTCGCAATATACTCTTATCTCAAAATATGTATTTCAAAAATTGAAAGATCCGAATAAAAATATTTATCTCAAAAATAGATTACGAATAAATTCGACTGGCCAGCACTAGATGCAGGTCCAGCTTCAGTGCAGTAGATTAATATTAGCTCCATGTGGTGTATAACATCAGAAAACAGTGAAACATAAACAAGAACAAACTGAACTCAGCATTTGAAGGAATCAAATTGTGACGGTTTTCCTATGATTTGGGGTGCCAGCCAGTTATCTCTCCTGACATATTAGATTTTTTTCAACTCTCACAAAGGATGCAAAGCACAGCGACTTAACACCCTCTAACATTAAATAAAACAAAACCCAAAAGTACTAATGCCCAAAATGAATATGTTCAACACAAAAAAACACTCATAATACAGCTAAAGCAGTTCATGTTCTCAGTTCCGCAGAGTTCTTTAGTTCATTCACAAGAATCAAAACCAAAGCAAAATTTACCAGTTCCCCAAGGTCTCTCAGTTCATTTTAACAGAATCCCAAACAAAACATGTCCACTCTGGGTTTTACGCAGGTCAGTTCATAAACAAAAAAAGAGAAAAACCAAAACCAAATGCACTCCTGGTTATCTTTCAGTTCAGTTCAAAATAGATGCAAAAAGTTCAAAAACAAAGATTCCACTCTAGGTTTTTATATCCCTCAAAACCAAACAAAACCCCGGAAGTGTTTTCCCGACTTCCTACAGACAGCGTATGCTAGCTGCCGCTGTCAACAGTTCAAAACAAAAGAAACCCAGTGGGTTTGACCAGCTGGAGACTTACAACACCAAGGTTTTACTCAGCTGACCAATCCCAGGTTTTCTGGTCGATAAATCCCGGCAGTTCTTTGCGGGAGGCTAAACTAGCCACGGAGCCACTAAGCGAGGACCTAACTTGCTGCAGGTTTGGCCGTGATGGCGGATAACTTACGTCCGTCTGCCATGCTCTCCCTCTCCACACTGAGCCCTGGCCCATCAGAAAAGTGTTGAGCTGCAGCGCCTTTCTGTGGCGTCCTATTGTCAGCATCCAGAGGGCATGTGGGTTAGTAAAAGAAAAACAAACAATATGGGTTTTGTTTTGTGTTTACTTTTTTGTTTTGATTTTTTTTTTTGGGGGGGGGGTTGCATATTGCTGCATGGCTGTGATGCAGGTTGCTTGTTGGAGCTCCTCAGAGTGTTAGTTTGGTTAGCTGATCATTAATTAAAATTAGACTTCCTAGCTGGGTCTTTGTGGGGCTTAGGTGCCAACTAACATTTATTCTTGTGTCGGCTGCATTATGTGTGCTCATTACCTTGTGGTTGTGTGCCGCTGTTTTATCTGCGGTGCTGGCAGAAAGAAAAAAAAAATGCTGGGACTTTCCTCCCTCTTGGGTCCTCTCTCTTTGCTGTAAGTTTGTTTTCAGCTGCAAATGGAAAAGTGATTTCATATCAATCTAAAAGACATTTCAATAAACTGACAAATAGAAAAACAAAGGCATTTTATCAATAATTTCAATTAGTTCAGTTAAATTCAATTTTATTTATTATGGTACCAAATCACGATAGTCACCTCAAGGTGCTTTGTATTGTAGGTGAAGACCCTACAATAAAACAGAGAACACCCCAACAGTCAAAACGACCCCCTATGAGCAAGTACTTGGTGACGATGGGAAGGAAAAACTCCCGTTTAACAGGAAGAAACATTCAGCAGAACCAGGCTCTGCTGTGACCGATTGAGGCTGAGTGGAGGGAGACAGGACAAAAGACATGCTGTGGCAGAGACCCAGAGATTAATACCAACTAATGATTAAATACAGCATCGAGTATGCAGTGTTCCAAATTATTATGCAGATTGAATTAAAGTGGAGCAGCAGGACCCAGAACCAGACTGCGACGAATCTTAATGAGAAGCAAGGATGCAGCAGCAAAAGCCAAACTTTCACTGACAGGGCACCCCTGCCATGCAGCTTGAACAGGCAGGAGACTGAGAAAAAAAATCATTTATTTCTCATGCTACAGGCTGAGGTATTTGTTGGTTGGTAGTCTTTTAATACATCATTGGCCCTTTATTTTATTTATTTATTTATTTTTGGAGTGTGTGTGTGTGTGCTCATGTGTGCATGTCCCTATGTGCATACGTGCCCATGCACTTGTGAAGACATGCATGTGATCCCTTCCAAATCTCACATAGTGAGCCCAACTTATCACACAAGATTTTTTTTCTTCCCTTTTACAAAAAAAATAACCAAGAATAAACCAATAGACCAGCATTCAGACCCCTAAACAAGGGCAAAGAGAGTATCAGAAACCAAATCAGGCAGTGTGATGAGTCCAAACATCACTACACAGGATGGCAACAAGAACCCAAGTGTCAGCAACCTGCATCAAAGGCCAAGAAGCAGTGGAAACCCCCGTGGCCAGGACAGAAACATGCAGGAAGGTCTACATCAGTGTCTGAGGCCCTCTACAAAACCAACAGAGGCTGAGAGCACAACCCGGTCCCACCTAGGCAGCATGGGCACCCAGAAAGGGAGCCCAGAGCACCACACGCGCCGAGGGACAGTGAACAGACCCAATGCCCAGGAGGCACAACAGCCAGGACAACCCGGGCACCCAGGCACATCCCCAGCAGCACAGGACAACGCAGCCCACAGGACGCTCTCTCTATACTTTCTCTCACCACTGTGAGCAGCTAAGAATGGCAGGCTCATTGAGAGATGTCAATACTGCCACATGATCATAGTGATGTTATACAAAATGCATTGATATGAGTATTATGTAGTATGGATGCATGTATACACACGAGTATAATATGATGTGATATCCTTTATGTTTAACTTATTGTGATAGATTACATAAATAGAAAGACATTATGCAGTATACACCCTTGTGCAAGTGTACAGTATTTACTTCCTCTAATTTGATTACCATGGCCACCATTTCTTCATGTTAGGATTATATTGCCATCTGTTACTTTAGCATGCTCTTGCGTGTCATGGTGGCTAGAGGTGACACAGCTCCTCTGCGTGTCGGTGATTAGTGAAAAGGATGCCTCTCAGCTGCTGTTTCCTAATGAGTGTGGTGCCCTACGACATCCTGCAAATCTCAAACAACCTTTTCATATTAAGGTAATAATTAACAGATCCAACAAGCAAACCTCAAAGACACACTGCTTTCGTACACATTAAACCCACCTTATCTCTGTCCACTAATCCCACTATCACTCCTTGCAATTTATATCCTGCACATCTTAGTGTCAGCTCTTTATTTAATATGACTTTTGTTATTAATTACATCATTATTAATCATAAACTAGATTTTATGCTTCCAACTGAAACCTGCCCTTGATAAGACTGCTAACAGACGGCTGACTGAAACATTACACACTAATTATGGTTTTGAATATTGCACTAGTGTAAACACGAGGGGTTCTCAGTTGGTTCTTGTCATACCTAAAGATTGGAATAAAAATTAAGTAAGGAGTCCTTTAAGGGTCTGTCCATCATTTTGGATTTGATGATCATAATAATAAGGTCCCCAGAACTGCTTTCTACCATTTAAATTAATATAAATATTAAATATACATCAGTTAGACACCTTTCATCTCACACTGACGCTGAGAAAGCTGGTCCATGCATTCATATCAAGCAGGTTAGATTATTGTAACCCTCTGCATGATTACCCAAATCATCAGTATTATGACTTCAGCTCATTCAGCATGCAGCAGCCAGAGTCCTCACAGGTACGTGGATATTTGAACATATTACCCCAGTGCTGAAGTCTTTTCTTTGGCTCTCAGTTCAATACAGAATTACCTTTAAAATCCATCTATTAGTTCATAAAATTCTCAGTGATTTGACCCTCCAGCACATCTCTGACTTGCTCAGCATCTATTACCCAGTCAGACCCCTCAGGCAATCAGGTGCAGCTCTTTTAACTGTTTCCAGAATCAGATCTAAGGGTGCTGCAGGTTCTTTCAGTTACTGTGGTCCTGTTCTTTGGAACAAGCTGTTTGCTGACCTGAGGTCAGTTACAAGTGTGTTTGCCTCCAACAACAGGCTCAAATCCTTTTTGATGTCATATTTATATTTAATAACTGTGTCTTTGATCTTTGATCCTAATAAGCTTTATTGAAGTCCTGTCCCCTATGAAGGTTTGTGTGTGTGTGTGTGTTATATTTTATTTCTTTGTAACGTTTTATTCTGTTCTTATTGTTCTTGTTATTGTTTTTAAGACAGAGCTACATACTTTTTATGTTTGTTTTGTTTATGTTTTGGTAAGCACATTACGTTTAGATGTAATGAAATTTGCTACATTAATAAAACTGACATTGTTCAAAGCCTAACATTTATAAGCAGTGTCTCGTGTGTTGCCATAATAAATAAACTCTTGGGATTCACCTGTTTACAACAAACCCTCCTCACACTCTGCTGAAGAGAAATCACATGTTTAAAATCATTTATCATTCTTCCGTAAACAGCGTTTAAATGATCTTTATTGTTGGAAGAAAAATAAAAGCTGTGAAGTCCTGTTTGGTCTGTTGTCTTATTGTAAGAAACACCTTTGAATAAACACTGAGACTTTGTGTCAAACTTTAGCTCCTGGTGCTGATCCTCATCCTGGAAGATGTAAAAAGCTGATAATCCTCATTCTCAGGCCAACACACAATGTTTTGTATATCTACCTGTGAGTGGGTTTTAACTCATTCTGCTTCTTCTTGCTAGGCAGGAGATGAAAAGGCGACATGTTGACTGCAGGTCAGAAAGAACAAGGAGGAAACAAACAGCACTGTTTTAGATCAGAACATACAGTCATGTGAAAAAGAAAGTACAAAGTATTTCAGATCTAAGACTTTACAAATCACGGCATTAAAAATGATCTGGTCCCGAGCAGGTTCTGATCATCTTTATCCTGGGAAGAAACATTTTTATCCTGATGGGAGTGGTCTGTTGAGGGGTCAGCCTTCATCTTTAGATGCTGCACTCTTCATGGAGATCTTTAGTTTTCTGCACTCCTTCCTGGCTGAATAATTGTAAAATTCCTTCAACAATTGAAAAAATGTTTGCCCTTAGCTGAGATTAATGAGTGTAAGGTGAATTTTATAGAGCCACTCATTTAGGACAGAAATAAAATATCAAAATGCCTGTGGGATAAATTAGGGAGCACATGAACATTTTGTCCTTAAATCTAATTTTAGAAGCAGGAAATGTGGGCGAGCGTGAGAATTTGAGTGAGTTCAAGGCCAAATTGTGATGGCTAGATGACGTGATGAAAGCATCTCCAAAACTGCAGCTCTTGTGGAGTGCTCCCAGTCTGCAGTGGTCAGTGTCTATGTATCCTTCATCACCGGGGATTATTGCTTACAAAGAGATTAAAGAGGCAAAACCACCATTTATATATCATTTATAGTGCTATAATCAGGGGTTACAGTGGGCCGGACCGAGGGCTGATGTCCATAAATTGTGTACTTCCAACTTAGAAACACAACCCTAAGCATACAACAAAACAGAACTAAACAAAAGGAAACACAAAACACCGACCCAGGATCATGAACTTTATTCTGTGTGGAATTTCTATGGCTCCATTTTCTTTTATTGTTTGAAGGTGTTTGGAAATTCTTACCCCACCCCTAGAGGAGAGAAGAGGTATTATTTTCTCTTTTTTGTTTGCTTGTATGTTTCTTGGCCATATCTCAGGTGAAACAACGCACATCATCATGCAGTAAGAAGCAAATCACTGTTGTCCAAGGACAGGTACCATTGGATTGGGGAATGATCCAGATATGCAAATATATGACACAACTTTTGACTCAATCTGATCACTCAATTCTTTAACATGTTTACAAAAAAAGAAAATGAACTTGATTATTTCAAAAAAGTTGGAACTGTGGCACAATCTCTGTTGCAAAGAAGGTTGAACACATTCTCATCTTCCTGGAAGAAGTCCCAGCCTGATAATCCTCCCTCTGCTTAATGCTCTCTAACTCAGCACCTCCTCTCACTTTGAAGATGGGTGTAACCAACATGTGGAGCTGTGTAAGAGCTGACAGGCCCCACTCACTGCAGATACTCATGTTCTTTAGATCAGAGCTCAGACTAGTTTCAGTTATAAGGAAGTGAAACTCACACAGTCACTGACACTGAGAGGAGAAATGGAGCAGAAAGGTGTTCAGCTGGACCGAGAAACCTTCTCTTGTTCGATCTGTTTGGATCTACTGAAGGATCCGGTGACTATTTTCTTGTGGGCACAGCTACTGCATGAACTGTATTAAAGTCTTTTGGGATGAAGAGGAGGAGAAGAAAATCTGCAGCTGCCCTCAGTGCAGACAGACCTTCACACTGAGGCCTGTCCTGGTGAAAAACATCATGTTAGCAGATTTAGTGGAGGAGCTTATGCTGAGTGGGATCACATCCAGTTTCTACACAACTACCCCTCACTGTCAGCACTCAGTGAGTCTACACACTCATCCAGCATCAATATCCGTCCTCTGAGCTACTTTGAGGATGTGACAGCAGCTGTGTCAGAGCTCAGAGAGAAACTACAGGACATCCTGAGAGAGGGACGGACAAACATCTCACTGACAGTCACTGAAGTGGATGTTTCACTGTCAGATCCACCAGAGCCAAAGACCAGAGCTGAGTTCTTAAAATACTCATGGGAAATCACACTGGATCCAAACACAGCGAACACACAGCTGTTATTATCAGAGGGGAACAGAAAAGTAAAATTTATTTTGTTCATAAAACAGTCTTTATCTGATCATCCAGACAGATTCACTTATTGGTTTCAGGTCCTGAGCAGAGAGATTCTGACTAGACGTTGTTACTGAGAGGTGGAGAGGAGGAGTTTATGTAGCAGTTGCACTGGACTTTGGCCTTGTACTTCTTACGGAAACTCTGCTGAGTTGATTAGGCTGAAATAGACTGAAGTCTTTCATATTGTTGTGGCTTTAAATCTGTATTTTAGTTTCATGTTATTTTTCTCTCCATCATTGTTGTGGCATTTCTGCACTGCACAGAGATCAGCTGTCAGTCAAACATTATGGGTGGTACCTTGACATCTTCTAGTTGTTCTCTTGATGTTTTGGAGTTTTTAGGTGGAGCTCCTTCCTGTGTCTGTTTAGCCATGGAGGCTATCACTGCTCATTATGAGTTTGATTTACAAAAATATTTCTCCACATGAAAATGCAAACATCTCTGTGCTCTAAATGTTTGCTGAATATTTGTATTGATGTATTTATATGTCGTTGTTTCTTTTCCACTTCATGGACCTTAACAGAGAAATCAGCAGACCTTCCTTTATCACACAGATTTTTTCTCATTACTTTGGACATTTGGAAAGAAATCTATAATTACATTTATCTGTTTGATGGACTAGATATTTTGTGGTCTGTCAAACAAATGAGGTATTTTAAAATTGTCATTATCATTAGAATCAATGATGAGATCATTAATTATATTTAATGTGTGAACAAACTGATTTTTTTCTAATAAATGAAAGTTTGAACAAAGTCTTTCTGCCAGTGTCTTCTAGGATATTGGTTAAAAAAACTTTTCTTTTACCT
The DNA here is from genome assembly GCA_024447675.2 of Pterophyllum scalare. Classification (NCBI taxonomy): domain Eukaryota; kingdom Metazoa; phylum Chordata; class Actinopteri; order Cichliformes; family Cichlidae; genus Pterophyllum; species Pterophyllum scalare. The sequence continues at coordinate 61,641 of JAMQGT020008386.1, forward strand.
TTTTTTTTAGTCAATGTGAAGTGTTTCAGGGTTTTTTTTGTTGTTGTTGTTGTTTTTCTTGTTTTGGTCGTGGAAACTCTTCTCTCCCATCTCTCCCATGGTCCCTGAATGCAGCATCAGTGTGACATTTAAATCTCTCTTTGCTGATGTTGTTGAAGCTGCTGAAGGCTCACTGAAGGTTTTCCATGTCTTCCTGCAGGTTAACTGAAATGTGAAAACTAATGTTCACCACAAGAGGGCGCCTTCCTCCTGCTAACAGGGATGTAGAGGAGGTTAAAGCAGCTCAGCTCAGTTTGATTTACATTCTGCCATGTTTTTAGGTTAATCAAACCCTTTATAATAAAGTACATTGTGTCATAAATCATGTTAAACTGTATCAGAGCATCATTAGTTAGTCAGTGATTTACTTTGGAGCTGTATCATCAAACACTGCAGAAACATTTCCTACAGCTTCAGCACAGAGTGTTAAAAACAGAACAGGACTGTTGATGAGAACAAACAGCAGGGACACAGTATCATCACACAACAACATGGTTTAACATGAACACAGTCAAAATCTAAGAAAATGGTTAAAAGGACTTCCTGCAGACATTTTTTGCTCCTGACTCGTCTGCAGCGCCTCCAGCATGGTTCAAATGTTCTGGCTGCTTTTGCACTGATTTTAGTTTCTGTCAGCAGGAAGTTCATGTTGAGCTCAGTGTGTTTGATTTGACTTCAAACTGATGCTTCAGTGTGAACACCTTTATTTACAGCTATCAATAAAGCATCAATGTTTTACTGCTGTGATGGAAATAAAACACCTGTGTGAGTGTGACGTCTGTAAGGCAGGTAAGCATGCTGTGATGGTCTGCTCCAACTGTGCTGCAGAAAGAAACCTTAAACATGAGGAACTGTCAGGACATCACAGACTGTTCCTTAACTCAGCCGGGATCATTGGGAACCTCAAATTCTGTATTCAGGCTTCTGCGAAGTACCGGAGTTTGTGTGAGGAGGGCAGCAGTACATCTTTGAAGAGTCTAATCTACCGGAAATCCGAAAGAAGAAGAAATACGGAAATGACGTAACTCGAATTGCGCTCGCTCATTGTTGTATACCAGAGTTTGTTTTAGTGGTGTGAGAGGTGATTGTATCAGCTGTTGCAACAATGCCTTCACTTCAGCATCTGAGAGAGTTCATCAGGGAGAGGTTAACTGCTGCTGCAGAAGAAATCTTCTCCGAGTTTGAGAAAACCATCGTCCAGTTTGAGGAGGAGCTCAGTCAACGCAGACTGCCGGATATCAGCCGGACACCCGAGATAAAGTTACACAGTACAGGTAAGATTACCCGACGAGAGTGCGGGGTCATCACGTGGTCAAAGTGCTTTTCGGGTAGTTTGAATGTGTGAAAACAGAGCTCCGGTTTTTGGTCATTGATGAATGAATAAACGCATTGTTTCTATCGGCTGGCACCGCTTGTGAAACACCGAGACATAACCACACGGTAATGTAGGTAACAGCTCCAGCTGAAGCATACGTTTAAGCAGGGACTCATCTTTTAAAACAATCACACTGATTCAGTGTTATTGATATGAAACTTTTTGAAAAACCTGTTTTTTGCACTTGATGTTGTTTTGTTATCGTTCATATCATATTTTAAATAGTTTAAAATTCGATTGAAATTTGTGACTTCCTAAAATTTTATCCTATGCAAAGTAGGTATGTATCGAGAGCTGGGGTTATCGGGTGAATATGAAATTTGTAAACATGCCTAAGGTCAATGACGACAGCGCACAGAGGGATTTTCATGGGTGGTCCGTCCTCTGGCGTGGTGCAATCAGGAGGAAGTGAGTGAACAATTACTTTTCATGTCTTTATTTGAGAATCAAAGGATACGCCAACTCACACGATTTTATACTATTTGGAAGGAGAATTAACGCTTTTTTCATTCATTTAAAAAATGATTTTATGGGCCCAGGATTTTTCTATAATAAGGCTGCCTGATGTTTGCCCAATTTCACCCACTCACTGCCTGGCCATTGTTTTCCAGCGGCATTAACTTGGACTTGCCGGTACCAAATTGTACATATAACACTTTCATAAATCCTGTTGACTACAGTCTATTTACCAATATAAGCAAATATGTTAGACATAGAAAACACACAGAAACATCAGTAGGTAGTAGGTAAGTAGACGTGGTCAAGATGAGCTGCTGAGGTTCAAACTGAGCATCAGAATTGTGAAAAAGGGGCTTTAAATCATTTTGAAGGTGGGATGGTTGTTGGTGGCAGATAGGCTGGTCTGAGTGTTTCAGAAACTGTTGATCTGCTGGGGTTTTCCTGCACAACCATCTCCAAGGTTTACAGAGATAAAGAGAAGCTATGCTGAGAGCAGCAGTTCTCTGGGTGAAAATGTAGAAAGGCCAGAGTACTTGACTCACGGACCACTTGGACCATAGTAACTTTGGATGGCTTTCAATTGGTGCATGTTTTCTTATCGTCACATTAGTTTGTTTTCTTGTGTCTCAGTTCCTCAAGACCTCCCACAGCAACATGACTGTAAAGAAGAAGAGGGTCTGGATGACCAGCAGGTCTGTAACCAGGAGAGGAACTCCAGTGTGGACCAGGAGGACCCAGAACCTCCACAACCTAAAGAGGAGCAGAAGGAACTCTGGAGCAGTCAGGAGGGAGAGCAGCTTGTACTGAAGCAGGATACCGAAGACATAAGACTTGACATCATGTGGGAACCTGAAACAAATTTGAACAGAATGGGTATGTAAAACTGTAATATGCAGATTTCTTAATACAGAAATACATATGACTCATGTCTAAACATCAAGTGATGATATCAGACTAGGACTGTTACTGTAAGTCCTCATGAAGAGACCTCACAAAGGTACTGTGAGGTAATGCCTGCCATAGTGTACCACACCACCTCACTGATGTCATGTTGTCAGTTAAGACTAAAAATGGGGTCAGAGTCTCTTCTGTTTGTTCCCTGTGTTTGTGTGTTTTGAAGTGGCAGGAATTTCAAATTCAGTGTTTCAGTGAGCTTTGATCACAGTTTATCTGTAGATGAAAAAAAGGTTAATTTTTGATAACTTCAGAGAAAGATATAGAGGACAAAAACTTATCCAAACCTTCCTGACCCTGTGTGAGAAAATAATGGCCTCTTTTGTTAAATCATGAATTGTGATTGACCACTTTTTTTTTTTTAAATAGCTGAGTTCAGTTTTACTGGAACAGTGGTTCTCAAACTTTTTCCATCATGCCCCACTCTGCTGCACTGTGTTGTCCCTATTGATACCTAAGTGATGTCCAATGACACAGCATCACCCAGGCCTGATTACTGGCAGACCTTTTGAATGGAAATCACTAAATAGAACCTGTCTGACAAAGTGAAGCAGGCTAGAAGATCTCAAAAAGCAACAGTTCATTCCGCGATCTAAAGAAACAGTAGAGAATGATGTGCATCAGCCTGGAGATGGTTACAAAGCCATTTCTAAGGCTTTGGGATTCCAGTGAGCCACAGTGAGAGCCGTTGTCCACAAATGGAAAAGTGGTGGGCCTTCCCATGTGTGGCCAACCTACCAAAATTATTCCAGGAGCAGCGATGATTCACCAAGAAGATCAACGAAGAACCCAGAACAAGGTCTAAAGAACTGCAGGCCTCACTTTCCTCAGTTAAGATATTTAGACTTGATTAAAGTCTGAAGCTTCCCAAAGTAAGTGAAATAATCTGCCAGTGCAGTAAGATAATTACACTTGGTAAGATTTCTTGAACTGAGACAAAATATCTAGTCTTTAGAATGACTTCATATTTTTGACTCAAAAATTTATATATATATATATATATATATATATATATATATATATGACTCAAAAACATTATAGGAGCACTCTAAAAACAAATCAGATCTAAATAGGAAAGTAAATCATGCTGAAAGTTCATTGCAGTAGTTCAAAATGATGCTCGGTAGTTTGTAATGGCCCACATGCTTGTATGCATGCGTGACAATGTCAAGGCTCCTAATTATATGGCGGATGGTGTCCTGGAGGATCTCCAGTGTGGAGCACTGCACGAATTTATTTGCTGAGATGCATGTTTTCATATCACATTAGTTTGTTTTCTTGTGTCTTAGTTCCTCAAGACCTCCCACAGCAACATGACTGTAAGGAAGAAGAGGGTCTGGATGACCAGCAGGTCTGTAACCAGGAGAGGAACTCCAATCTGGACCAGGAGGACTCAGAACCTCCACAACCTAAAGAGGAGCAGGAGGAACACTGGAGCAGTCAGGAGGGAGAACAGCTTGTACTGAAGCAGGACACCAAAGGCACCATCATCTGGACCGGGGAAGAGCTGGGCATCATGTGGAAACCTGTAATAAAGTTGAAGAGAATAGGTATGTAAAACTGTAATATACAGATTTCTTGAAGCAAAGATGAATATGACTCATGTAGGATCCTACTCAGAGCTCAAAGATGCCTTTATTTATACAGTGCTTTATTAATTTAACTTAAAGGACATCACAGAATGAAATCAGGCATTGGTGTTTTTTCTTTTGTAATCAGTTTTTTTGCTCCTGCGGTATGATTGTGGGAAACGTTTGTGAGAAACATAATTATCCCTACAAGGGCTGAGCAATTAAACTGTGAAAAGAAACTAAGTTTGTAGCAAACCACACAACACGCAAGTAGGTGTGTCCCTGTGCTGTGTGTTTCTGGGCCTTTCCCTCTTCTTGTGGAAGCCAGTGCAAGACCTGCCTAGTGATGTTATTAGTAGGTTTCCTGAGGGTGTGGCCAGTCCAGCTCCACTTTCTTCTAAGGACTGGTATTGGGCTGGGTTCCTGGTTTGTTCTTGTCTACAGTTGGTGATTTTCCCTGCCTGCTGGATACGGAGGATTTCATGCAGGCAGTTGTTGATGAATGTCTATAGGTTGTAGAGTGCTGTCTTTGTCCTTCTCCATGTCTAGGCTATGTCTCAAGTTTTGCCTGAAGACAGGAAAACCAGTCACCTAGTCCCCACTTGGTCTTTCTCCCAAATCAGCAATGCACTGCGTCCTCTCCAGGAGGTCACAGATGTCCTCTCTGGTGAAGCATACAGTCATACAGAGGCAAAACTACAAAAACTATGTATTTGGCCAACAAATCATGGACCTACCACCTCAGTGGATTTAAATCAAACTACAAGGGCACTCAGTAGAATTCATACCTCAGCCACCCCAGCTCATCCCTAACCAGCTTCAATAGACCTAGGCTGCTGGGGGTTTCTTTTTAGTCACCTTTTTTACTCTGCTTACAGAAATTTTATTGAACAAACCTCCCAATAATAACAGGCTTATTTTCAAAACTAAAAAACTCAAAATGCACTGTTCAAATTATTATGCACAACAGAGTATCGAAACATTTTATAGGTTGTAAAGAACTGCAAATGGTCATTTCCTGAATTTGCAGCATTCAGTGGTCACATTTACTGAAATCAAAAGCTATTTCAATCAAAAACATCTTAACAGGCCAAGTTACATGTTAACATAGGACCCCTTCTTCGATATCACCTTCACAATTCTTGCATCTATTGAACTTGTGAGTTTTTGGAGAGTTTCTGCTTGAATTTCTTTGCAGGATGTCAGAATAGCCTCCCTGTCATGTCTGGCAGTTTTCACAATCAGAATGACTATCTGAATGCAATGGTGTACCAGACATATTTGCTTTAAGAAGAGCAGTTCTATAAGTGTTCTATAGGCTACTCTTTTTAATGCTTGTATTTTTATTTATTTTTTATTTATTCAGGAAGGGGTAAGAGGAGGAATAAAGAGAAAGAGAGAGGGAAAATAAAAAAAGGGGAGAAAACAGAAAAATAGATACAGAAACGTAGATACACAAACATAAACATATACACATGTTTATACACATGCATGTACACATACACACAATCTAGCTGTGGTGTGTGTGTGTGTGCCTCTGTCATGGAACATATTTAAGTAATGAAGGCAAGAAGCCGCAACCGCGCTCCTCAGGATCCTGAGGCAAACATGGAAGGACCCAGGGGACCCAGGCAATCCACGACCCACCAGGAGCCCAGAAGACCCGAGGCCGCACATCCCGATGGCAACCGCATGCACACCCCAGAGGAGGAAGGAGGGAGAGCTCAGACGGAGCCCCCAAGAGCCCAGAGAGCCAGAGGCAATGAGCAGCCCCACCCCACCGTAGGCCAGCACGAGCCGTGGACACGGCCCCAAGGCTCCAGGCACCCGAACAGAACCCGACACCCAGCACACACACACACACACACATTCATACCAAAAAGGGGGGGGCAATGATGTATTTAAAGACTACCAACCGACAGATACCCCAGCCTGTAGCAGGTAGCATAAATTGTTTTGTTTTTTTTTCTTCAGTTTCCTGCCTATTTAAGCTGCATGGCCGGGGTACCTGTCAATTTTTTTCTCTGAGGCCCTTCAAAAAAGAGAAAAAAAATGAAAATAAGAAAAAAATAAAAAGAACAACATTGACCCTTCTGTTCTCTCCAATTACAGACCAATATCTAAATTACCTTTTTTTTTTTTTTATCTATCAAAGGTTCTTGAAAAAAGTTGGGCCTCAGACACTCAAACATATGCACCAACTGTTCAGGCGACCATGTTGAGAATTATATGCATGCTATATGGTCTTGCATGCCTGTTTTTTGCATGTAGATATGGTTGGGATACTTATGTGTGGGTGTGGGTGAGATGTTTGTTGTAGTTTTGTGGGGGTGTATGTGTGTGTGTATGTGCTTGTCTGTAGTGTGGGTGGTGGTGCTGGCCTTGGGTGTGGCGGTGCCCTAGGTGTGTGGCCACCTCGGGCTCTGGGCCTGTCTTCCCTGCCCTGCGGTTGGGTGTAGGGCACTGGGGAGTTTAGTGAACCAGCACTAGCTGGTTCTCCCCTTCCGGGAGTATTCTTCTACCTCCCGGTCGTACATATCCTAACCCTTCCCCTCCTCCCACTCAAACAACACATTATACACACACTTCTTTTTTGGGGGGGGGCGCACTGCACTGCAGTGAGTAGGGCTTAACCTGGCTCTGCCCGCTGTGCTGCATGGTGTTGCGCCCCTCCCTCCCCCTTTTTCTTTTTTTTTTTTTACAGTAGTTACATCATACAGCTCACAACATGTCATAGTGCACTCAGGGCCTTGGGGGGCAGGTGCATCATGTGGTGATTAGTGGGTGGAGCTGCTGAGGTGGCTCCACTTATTTGTTCACTGCTGCCTGCCCCTCAATTTTATTTACATCCTAGACATTGAGGGCCTTGGGGGGGTGGTGTGGATGGGTACTGTTTCTCAGTGCTCATGTTATACCTGTCTCTCCAATTTTAATAGCACCATAGCTTTCACACAGTCATACGCAGTCCTCCAATTAAATACATTCACACTCACCTAACACATCACCCCAACCACTCTGGGTGGGAGGAGGGGGTGGGCGGGTCTTCCCACACCCCAGTTTCACATGCCCTGCCTGGGGTGGGGATTGGATAGTGGTTCGGGGTTTGGTTGGCTGCTCCCCCAGGATGCCGCTGGCTTGGTGCTGGTATCCGCTCGCCCACACTTAATATCCATGTTTAACTGGCATATATGTATGTATGTATGAGTATATGAGACGTGTGTGTGTGTGTTTGTGTGTGTATGTGTGCGTGCATGTATAGACAGCTGGCCCTGGGTCTGCGGCCTGCCCTGGCCTCTGTGGATACGGTTGCGGAGGGTGGGATTTCCCCCTCACTACCGCTCTCCACTGCTCCCCATTGATCGTCACTGCCACCCCTGGTTTGTGGGTGCCTGGGGGTCCTGGGATGCATGGTTGGATGTCTTGACATGGCTTTTGGCCTGCTCCCTTGGCGGCTGTGGCCTGGGGTGGCTCGGGCTTCTTGGGCGTGGGGGGCGGCCTGGCTGGGTGTCGGGCAGCTCCCGGGTGCCTGGGGCCTGGGGGCCGCTTTCTCGGCTCGTGCGGGTGGGGCCGGCCTCCCGGGGGGTGGGGTGCTTGTTGCCTCTGGCTCTCCGGGCTCTTGCCCGTTGACTGTGGGGACTCTGTCTAGGGTCTCCCTCCTTCCTTCTCTGGGGGGTGCGCATGGTTGCCAAAGGGATGTGTGGCCTCGGATCTTCTGCGCTCCTGGTGGGCCGTGGATGGCCTGGGTCCCCTGGGTCTATCCCGGCTTTCTTCTTGCCACTCTTCCATGAAGGCCAGATTTGTGCAGTGTACGACTGATAGTTGTCCTATGGACAGACTCTCCCACCTCAGCTGTAGATCTCTGCAGTTCATCCAGAGTGATCATGGGCTTCTTGGCTGCATCTCTGATCAGTCTTCTCCTTGTTTGAGATGAAAGTTTAGAGGGACGGTCGGGTCTTGGTAGATTTGCAGTGGTCTGATACTCCTTCCATTTCAATATGATTGCTTGCACAGTGCTCCTTGAGATGTTTAAAGCTTGGGAAATCTTTTTGTATCCAAATCCGGCTTTAAACTTCTCCACAACAGTATCTCGGACCTGCCTGGTGTGTTCTTTGGTCTTCATGATGCTCTCTGCACTTGGAACAGAACCCTGAGACTATCACAGAGCAGGTGCATTTATACGGAGACTTGATTACACACAGGTGGATTCTATTTATCATCGTCAGTCATTTGGGACAACATTGGATCATTCAGAGATCCTCACTGAACTTCTGGAGTCAGTTTGCTGCACTGAAAGTAAAGGGGCCGAATAATATTGCACGCCCCACTTTTCAGTTTTTTATTTGTTAAAAACGTCACATCCAATAAATTTCATTCCACTTCACGATTGTGTCCCACTTGTTGTTGTTTCTTCACAAAAAATTAAAATTTTATATCTTTGTGTTTGAAGCCTGAAATGTGGCAAAAGGTTGAAAAGTTCAAGGGGGCCGAATACTTTCGCAAGGCACTGTATATGTCCTCATGTCCCTACAGACATACAAACCCAACAATAGAAATTCATTTTGTTCTGCTATCAAGTGAAGTCAAAGCCTTTCAAGTTTTCCCTGCATTATGGAAAGGAATAAATATTTAATTTCAACAGTTTCCTGATCTAGATACATTTACTTAAACATTTATTATTATTCTGTTTTTTAAAATATACATTTAAAATTTCCAAACATGAATTAATTACACAAGAAGAGTCATTTTCAGTGGCAAATATTTACCACTGTATAGCCAGAGCCAGCAAAACAGCTCTGCCCCACAGCATTCCTCTCACTGGTGTATGTGAGCAACATGCTTAGAATGTGCAGACCTAATTGTTAAAGTTACATTATATTTCTCAAATGTGTGTTTTTCTGCTTCTATCCATTTGTCCCTTCAGTCTTTCCACTACCTGAATGTAAGGAGGAGCTGGTTCTCACAAACCAGCATGTCTGTAACCAGGAGAGGAACTCCAGTCTGGAGCAGGGAGACCCAGAACTTCCTCATATTAAAGGAGAACAGGAGGAATTCTGTACAAGTCAGAAGAGAGAACAGCTTTTACAGAAGCCGGAGATTGATACCTTTCCTGGTCATGAGGAAGGTGACCACAGTGAACCAGAATCAAACAGAGACCAGCTTCTTTCTCACAACTCTCCTGAACCAGATCGGGAAGAAGGCGAGCATGATAACTCAACTAAAAACAAATCAGAACAAATCATGACAAACCTGAGAGGTGATTCTTGCGAGAAGCCATATTTATGTGGTACCTGTGGGAAAGGATTTGGACGGATGGCACACATGAAAAGACACATGATAATTCATACAGGTGAGAAGCCACATTCTTGTAGCACCTGTGGAAAAAGATTTCCTGAACTAGCTCCTTTGAAAAGTCATATGAGAATTCACTCATTTGAGAAGCCATATCGTTGTAGCACCTGTGGGAAAAGATTTAATCGTAGCACAGATTTGAAGATACACATGAGAATTCACACAGGTGAGAAGCCATATTGTTGTACCACCTGTGGGAAAAGATTTAATCGTAGCACACATTTGAAAATACACATGAGAATTCACACAGGTGAGAAGCCATATTGTTGTACCACCTGTGGGAGAAGATTTAATCGTAGCACACAATTGAAAATACACATGAGAATTCACACAGGTGAGAAGCCATATTGTTGTACCACCTGTGGGAAAAGATTTAATCATAGCATAGTTCTGACAAGACACGAGAGAATTCACACAGGTGAGAAGCCATATTGTTGTACCACCTGTGGCAAAAATTTTAATCGTAGCGCATCTCTGAAGAGACATTTGAGAATTCACACAGGTGAGAAGCCATATTGTTGTACCACCTGTGGGAAAAAATTTAATCAGAGTACAGTTTTGAAAAGACACATGATAATTCACACAGGTGAGAAGCCATATTGTTGTACCACCTGTGGGAAAAAATTTAGTCGAAACACAGTTTTTAAAAGACACAAGGATTCACATAAGTGAGAAGCCATATTGTTGTACCACCTGTGGAAAAAGATTAACTTATTGGATGCAGTTGAAAAGGTACTCAAGAAACTACACTACTTAAAAGTTTCATTCATACAAAACATGTGAAAGTGGTCAGACATAGTATTGTGCTGATGGTAGAGCTTGTATGTTTTTGGCTATGTTCTCACGTTCACAGGTACTTTTGCAAATGTAGCTTTTTATGCTACAGTGTAAAAAGGTTTGGCATACATGTTCTTTCCTCTTCAAATGTGTACAACATATTCATATTCCTGGAAGTTTAGTACCGTTTGTACACTCTGGCTATATTTATCTGAAGTGGGGAGCATGATTTTAATAGTTTTTGATTTTATATTGTAGTATAAATTTTTCATTTTTGGTTTAAATCTTAGCTTTAGTTTGGTTTTCATTAATTTTAGGTATTCATACTTAATTTCTCAGGTGCAAGATTCACGGTGTAAGAATGACTACTGTGTAGTAAGACCTCATTCACAAGAATCAAAACCCAAGCAAAATTTACCAGTTCCCCAATGTCTGTCAGTTCATTTCAACAGAAAACCACACAAAACATGTCCACTCTGGGTTTTACCCAGGTCAGTTCATAAACAAGAATAAAGAAAACAAAACCAAATGCACTCCTGGTTATCTTTCAGTTAAGTTCAAAATAGATGCAAAAAAGTGCAAAAACAAAGATTCCACTCCGGGTTTTTACATCCCCCAAAACCAAACAAAATACGGAAGTGCGTTCCCGACTTCCTACAGACAGCGTATGCTAGCTGCCGCTGTCAACAGTTTAAAACAAAAGATACCCAGTGAGTTTGACCAGCTGGAGACTTACAACACCAAGGTTTTCCGAAGCTGACCAATCCCAGGTATTCCGGTCAATAAATCCCGCCAGTTCCTGGTGGGAGGCTAAACTAGCCATGGAGCCACTAAGCCAGTACCTAACTTGCCGCGGGTTTGGCCGAGATCGCAGGTAACTCACGTCAGTCTGCCATGCTCTCCCTCTCCACACTGAGCCCCAGCCCATAAGAAAAGCCATTCTGTGGCATCCTATTGTCAGCGTCCAGAGGGCATGTGGGTAAGTAAAACAAAAACAAACAACACGGGTGGCCATAATTAAGGGGCTGCCATCTGGCTGTCACAAAAGTTCAAATACAGCTTTCAAAATTGTGCATTCGCATTTGTGTGTCACAGAGTGGTGTGGACACCCCAGACTCAATTAACACATTTATCAGTGCATCTGCCCCGTGTTCCTGTGTATCAGCCAGCACTTTTTTGTTTTCTTTCGTTTTTTTTTTAATTTTTTGTCTTGTTTTGTTTTGGTTTTTTTTGGGGGGGGGAGGTGTTGAAGGTTGTCATATTGCTGTGTGGCTGTGATGCAGGTTGCTTGTTGGAACTCCTCAGAGACTTAGTTTGGTTAGCTACTCACTAATTAGAATTAGACTTCCTAGCTGGGTCTTTGCGGGGCTTAGGTACCAACTAACATTTATGTATGTGTTAGCTGCATTATGTGTGCTTATTACCTTGTGGTTGTATGCTGCTGTTTTTCTGCGGTGCTGGCAGATAGAAAAAAAAATGCTGGGACTTTCCTCCCTCTTGGTCCTCTCTCTTTGCTGTAAGTTTGTTTTCAGCTGCAAATGGAAAAGTGATTTCATTTCAATCTGAAAGACATTTCAATAAACTGACAAATACAAAAATTTTATCAATAATTTCAATTAATTCAGTAAACCTGTTAACTGGCAGCGGCCCGCCCACGGGCCGTTTGAAGTGTTTCCGAGTTTGTAGCCTCATAGCATCATAGTAACGCTGCAGTCCACCTCTACGATGCTTTTATATGAAAGACTAGACCCTCCGCATTGGATTGACACCTCATTTGGCCAATCATGCTATTAAATGGATTTTCCAGAGCCAATAATAAGCAGTCATGTGACTTCTCTGGACATGCCCCAAATGTTCTCCAATCGTTATGATTGGTCAACTCTGACCCAAAATCTAAAACCACAGATGCATAGCCAATAAAATTCCTGACACGTGGGTATATGGCACCTGGGGGTGTGTTTTCACATGAATCCACAAAGTTTCTGCACAATGAGTGCGTATTGCGTGGGGGGGGGCAGGAAAGGTGTTTTATAGACCTTGTTGGGCTGTTACGGCGGTTGCACAATGACTCAGAGCGTTGTTTACTAATATTGATTGATATTCGCTTTGTGGTGGGCTTTGTGTAAGTTGCTTTGTTTGTGGGGGGTGGGGGTAATTGTTTAGGAGAAGGTTGTAAGTTGTGTATCAGAAGGACTATTGAGAGGATTGTGGTTTTATTTTATATGAATATGTAGTGTTTGCATTTACTGTAACTTTTGATCAATATACAATTTATCTACTTTGGGTGTGTGAAGGAATCACTGAAAATAGACTGGGGTTTTTTTGTGAATGAAGGCCTAACATTTTCCTTCTTTTACAAATTAGGGCAATCTCTGATTTATATGTCTATAATTATAATTAATTTATACTATCAGTAAATTTGTGTATAGCAGAGGATTCCTCAGGGTAGTATCTTTGATTAGAGCCTCATTGATGACTGTATGTTGAAGCATTGAGGAGTTACAGCCATTTGAAGTTTGCATATCACAGGCTTGCTTACATGTGGCACAGTCTCTCCAGATGGCACATGTAAGTCCACGCCTGGAGATCAACACACAAAAACCTTTACAAAACAGTATGTTTTTGTGCTATCTTGATAAAATTTGAGATACACGTTGACAAGACTTCATTCTACAGCTTCATTATATTTTCCAGTCCATACCTTCTACACAAACTGGAAAAATCTAGGCGAGGCAAAAATTGTCTAATTTTTCTATGTTCTAAACTTAATAGCTACATACTCATTACAGTTACAGCATTTTTGACTGCAATAATGAAAAATATTGCTTGTCTTCTTCACAGAGAGACCAAGCTTTTGCATGTACTCCAAAGAATTCAAGAACAGCAGCTGAATTAATTTGGGTATGCTTTCTCAGGCGTTTTTTGGTGATTTTGGAGCGGCCGGTTAAGGGGTTAAATTCAATTTTATTTGTATAGTGCAAAATCACAACAGTCACCTCATTGTGCTTTGTATTGTGGGTAAAGACCCTACAATAAAACAGAGAACACCCAACAGTCAAAACAACCCCCTATGAGCAAGCATTTGGTGACGGTGGGAAGGAAAAACTCCCTTTTATTAGGAAGAAACATTCAGCAGAACCAGGCTCCGCCGAGACCGATTGAGGCTGAGTTGAGGGAGACAGGACAAAAGACATGCTGTGGCAGAGCCAAAGATTAATATTAGCTAATGATTAAATACAGCATCGAGTATGCAGTGTTCCAAATTATTATGCAGATTGAATTTAAGTGGAGCAGCAGGACCCAGATCCAGACTGCGACAACAAAAGGATGCAGCAGCAAAAGCCAAACTTTCACTGACAGTGCAACGGCACAAACATGGAAACAGCGGTGAAAACAGGACAGGATTGGGCAAGACAGGACAGCAGAGAGTATCAGAAACCAAATCAGGCAGTGTGCTGAGTCCAAACATCACTACACAGGATGGCAACAAGAACCCAAGTGTCAGCAACCTGCATCAAAGGCCAAGAAGCAGTGGAAACCCCCGTGCCAGGACAGAAACATGCAGGAAGGTCTACATCAGTGTCTGAGGCCCTCTACAAAACCAACAGAGGCTGAGAGCACAACCCGGTCCCACCTAGGCAGCACGGGCACCCAGAAAGGAAGCCCAGACCACCACACGAGCCGAGGGACAGTGAATTCACTTCAATTCAATTCAATTCGATTTTATTTATATAGCACCAAATCACAACAAACAGTCACCTAAAGGCCCTTTGTAACACAGAGAAAACCCAACAGTCAAAACGACCCCCTATGAGCAAGCACTTGGCGACGGTGGGAAGGAAAAACTCCCTTTTAACAGGAAGAAACCTCCAGCAGAACCAGGCTCAGGGAGGGGCAGTCATCTGCTGCGACCAGCTGGGGCTGAGGGGAGAGAGACAGGACAAAAGACATGCTGTGGAAGAGAGACAGAGATTAATAATAATGATTAAATACAGAGTGAAGTATAAACAAGTAAATAAAGACGAATGAGAAGAAACAGTGCATTCTGGGACCCCCCTCAGCAGTCTAGGCCTATAGCAGCATAACTAAGGGGTGGTTCAGGGTCATCTGATCCAGCCCTAACTATAAGCTTGATCAAAAAGGAAAGTTTTAAGCCTAATCTTAAAAATAGAGAGGGTGTCTGTCTCCTGAATCCAAGCTGGGAGCTGGTTCCACAGATGAGGGGCCTGAAAGCTGAAGGCTCTGCCTCCCATTCTACTTTTAAGTATCCTAGGAACCACAAGTAAGCCAGCAGTCTGAGAACAAAGTGCTCTATTGGGGTGATACGGTACTATGAGGTCTTTGAGATAAGATGGGGCCTGATTATTCAAGACCTTGTATGTTAGGAGAAGGATTTTAAATTCTATTCTGGATTTAACAGGGAGCCAATGAAGAGAAGCCAATATGGGAGAAATATGCTCTCTCTTTCTAGTCCCTGTCAGTACTCTAGCTGCAGCATTTTAGATCAGCTGAAGGCTTTTCAGGGAGCTTTTAGGACAGCCTGATAATAATGAATTACAGTAGTCCAGCCTAGAAGTAATAAATGCATGGATTAACTATTCAGCATCAGTCTGAGAGAGGATGTTTCTAATTTTAGAAATATTGCGCAAATGTAAAAAAGCGGTCCTACATATTTGTTTAATATGTGCATTGAAGGACATATCCTGGTCAAACATGACTCCAAGATTTCTCACAGTGTTACTGGAGGCCAAAGTAATGCCATCCAGAGTAAGTATCTGGTTTGACACCATGCTTCTAATATTTGTGGGGCCGAGTACAAGAACTTCAGTTTTATCTGAATTTAGAAGCAGGAAATTAGAGGTCATCCAGGCCTTTATGTCTTTAAGACATTCCTGCAGTTTAACTAATTGATAATCCTGTGTTGTTGCTGAAACTGTGTGCCATGATAGAAATGCACTCAGTTCTTGGTTTCTTTCCACTCGTCAGACTGTACTAGATGCTGTGGCTCCATTAAAGCCCAGGCAGCCAAAACCTAAGTCTGAGCCCTTAGTTGGATGAAACAACTGGTGCTATTAGGCGCGAGTGTAGAAAAGCTTAATGAAAGTGGAAGATAGATATGCTCCAGGTTTCATTTCAAATCATAAAGGACTGCTGGTATCACTATCAGGCAGCCGTGAGAGACGCTAGAAGGATAACAAACATCACTAGATCAAACTGCAATAAGCCTAATATATTGTTTAAAACTGTAGACACTGTTCTTAATGTCCCACAGAGTATCTGCATTGAACCTTCATCTGAGACATGTGAAAACTTTCTAAATTTCTTTGTGAACAAGGTGGCTAATGTGAGAGCTCAGAAATCATCCTATGCCGTCGACCCATCATTCACTGTTCCCTGCTCTGCTGTTTTCTATCAGTTTGAGCCTGTGCCTTTACTTTTTTTGTATGAGGTTGTTGGTCATATGAAGCCCTCTGGGTCCCCTACAGATGCAGTCCCACCACGACTATTTAAAGAGGTGATTACCACCTTGTGGCCATCTGTTCTTGCTGTTATTAACAGCAGTTTGTCCTCAGGTGTTATTCCAAAAGACTGGAAGCATGGAAGCATGTTGTTTTAAATCAACTTGACCTGATGTCTGATTTTTATCTTTTAAATTACATAAATTAGCATTTATGCATTTTGAATCCAGCATTAATTGATGCAGAAACTGAGCAAATTGATGCTTAAAAATTCATCAAAATGCAAGAAGGGAAGTGTCATAGTTTAAAATTTCCACCAGCTGCTCAGATATGTCCTCATGTCCCTACAGACATACAAACCCAACAATAGAAATTCATTTTGTTCTGCTATCAAGTGAAGTTAAAGCCTTTCAAGTTTTCTCTGCATTATGGAAAGGAATAAATATTTCATTTCAACAGCTTCCTGATCTAGATACATTTACTTAAACATGTATTATTATTCTGTTTTTTAAAATATACATTTAAAATTTCCAAACTTGAATTAATCACACAAGAAGAGTCATTTTCAGTGGCAAATATTTACCACTGTATAGCCAGAGCCGGCAAAACAGCTCTGTCCCACAGCATTCCTCTCACTGCTGTATGTGAGTGACATGCTTAGAATGTGCAGACCTAATTGTTAAGGTTACATTATATTTCTCAAATGTGTGTTTTTCTGCTTCTATCCATTTATCCCTTCAGTCTTTCCACTACCTGACTGTAAGGAGGAGCTGGTTCTCACAAACCAGCATGTCTGTAACCAGGAGAGGAACTCCAGTCTGGAGCAGGGAGACCCAGAACTTCCAGATATTAAAAGGGAACAGCAGGAATTCTGTACAAGTCAGAAGAGAGAACAGATCGTACAGAAGCTGGAGATTGATACCCTTCCTGGTCATGAGGAAGGTGACCACAGTGAACCAGAATCAAACAGAGACCAGCTTCTTTCTCACAACTCTCCTGAACCAGATCAGGAAGAAGGCGAGCATGATAACTCAACTAAAAACAAATCAGAACAAATCATGACAAACCTGAGAGGTGATTCTTGCGAGAAGCCATATTTATGTGGTACCTGTGGGAAAGGATTTGGAAGGATGGCACACATGAAAAGACACATGAGAATTCACACAGGTGAGAAGCCACATTCTTGTAGCACCCGTGGAAGAAGATTTTCTGGACTGGCACATTTGAACTCTCATATGAGAATTCACTCATTTGAGAAGCTATATTGTTGTACCACCTGTGGGAAAAGATTTAATGGTAGCACACATTTGAAAAGACACACAAGAATTCACACAGGTGAGAAGCCATATTGTTGTACCACCTGTGGGAAAAAATTTAATCATAGCACAGTTCTGAAAACGCACATGAGAATTCACACAGGTGAGAAGCCATATTGTTGTACCACCTGTGGGAAAAGATTTAATTGTAGGGCACTATTGAAAAGACACATGATAATTCACACAGGTGAGAGGCCATATTGTTGTACCACCTGTGGGAAAAGATTTAATCGTAGCACAGATTTGAAAAGACACACAAGAATTCACACAGGTGAGAAGCCATATTGTTGTACCACCTGTGGGAAAAAATTTAATCATAGCACAGTTCTGAAAACGCACATGAGAATTCACACAGGTGAGAAGCCATATTGTTGTACCACCTGTGGGAAAAAATTTAATCATAGCACAGTTCTGAAAACGCACATGAGAATTCACACAGGTGAGAAGCCATATTGTTGTACCACCTGTGGGAAAAAATTTAATCATAGCACAGTTCTGAAAACGCACATGAGAATTCACACAGGTGAGAAGCCATATTGTTGTACCACCTGTGGGAAAAGATTTAATTGTAGGGCACTATTGAAAAGACACATGATAATTCACACAGGTGAGAGGCCATATTGTTGTACCACCTGTGGGAAAAGATTTAATCGTAGCACAGATTTGAAAAGACACATTAGAATTCACACTGGTGAGAAACCATATTGTTGTGCCACCTGTGGGAAAAAATTTAATCGTAGCACAGTTTTGAAAAGACACAAGAATTCACACAAGTGAGAGGCCATATTGTTGTACAACCATTGGAAATAGATTTGCTTATTGGATACAGTTGAAAAGGCACTCGAGAATCCACAC
The DNA here is from genome assembly GCA_024447675.2 of Pterophyllum scalare. Taxonomy (NCBI): domain Eukaryota; kingdom Metazoa; phylum Chordata; class Actinopteri; order Cichliformes; family Cichlidae; genus Pterophyllum; species Pterophyllum scalare. The sequence goes on from JAMQGT020008386.1 coordinate 79,795, forward strand.
TACTTTAAGGTTTCATTCATACAAAACATGTGAAAGCTGTGTTGATGGTAGAGCTTGTGTGTCTTTGGCTATGTCCACACATTCACAGGTATTTTTGCAAATGTAGCTTTTTGTCCTTCAGTGTAAAAAGGTTTGGCATACATGTTCTTTCCTCTTTGAATATCTGCAGCACGATATTCATATTCCTAGATGTTTAGTACCGTTTG